>APFE031494008.1:0-69398 GCA_000404065.3 Pinus taeda | reverse complement strand
GGTAAGGTGCAGCAAATGGATGAGATGCAGCACTATGATAGGTGAAGAAGTCACCTTAGAGGAGCAGTTGAAGCAATATGTCTTCAACTGATCACACGCAGATGTCAAAAGTTAAAGTGTTGACTTCTATTGTAAATGTACTATCTCTTTCTCTCTCTTTCTCTGCTGAACTTTGAAGAACATAAAAGAAGAATTGATCAAGGGTCTCCCCACATTGTGGGGTTTGTTCGTGGCTAGCACCACATCTTGTGTCCTTTTGTCTTGGCTTGTCTTCTGCGTTTTATGTTTATGTTCTATCTGCAATTTACTTTAATGCTGATGTGATTGCTAATCTGGAAAAGATATTGAGCTAACTATGAAAATTGAAATAAATTGCTCTAAGCGTAGAACATACCTAAAATTAACATGCTTAAAGCATTTGGATTCTAAGTGGCCATCTCGATTACAAAAGTTGCAATGTCTATCAGTTTTCTTCCCTTTGTTTTTTATTTGCCTTATCATTTTGTTGAATTGATTTTTCATTTTGAGACGGAAAGTGCTTAGGATCCTTGGTTGGTTTAGGACCATTCTTTTTAGGATGCTGCTTCTTATGATTCTTTGAACTTGGTTGCTGTTGGATGGCTAAGGCTTTCTTAGAAGAGTTTCCAAGATTAAGAAGACCAAGATGTAAGAGTTTTTCTTGTTCTCTTATTAAAGAATCACAAAAAGCATCAAAAGAGGGGGACTTGTAGTCTTTTCTTTGAGAAATAAAGGCTTCTCTAGTAGAATTGAAGGTGGAAATAAACACAGAGTAGGTTGGTCCAAACTTAGTAAGAATGGAATAAATAAGGCTACCATCTTCTTTCTTAACCTTAACACCTTCCAAGAGAAGTCTAGGGTCTTGAACTTGGACAAAAAATCTTCAATGGAAGAAAAATTATTGGGGTCCAACGTAAGCAACTCATTTTCAAGTTGATGGGCTCTAATTTCATTTTTAATTCCAAAAACTTTATTGAGCTGTTTCATTGTTTCATTAGGGGTATCAAGTCCTGCGATATGGAATCTAAGGTTTGGAGAAATAGACATCCCTACAACCCACGTTGTCTTGCCTATTTTCCCATTTGGCTTGCTTATCTTCATCTTTAGGTTTAGACTCTTGGCCTGGGGCTATTCTATAAAGACCTTTACTTCTAAGTAAATCCTCCATGTAGGACACCTATTGAAAGTAGTTGGTGTTGTCAAGAATAACTTGGCATGGACTTTCCATTTTAACAGAAACTGAAGCTGTAGATGCTGAAAGATCTTGAAAAATTAGGTCGATTAAAAAAAAAAGGCTCTGAAAACGGCTTCCGGATGAAGAAGTTATGGCTTTTTGAAGAAAAGTTGTTGAAGATGCCGACGAAGTGAGTGAATGTGCGAAAGTTAATGATAATGTTATATTTAACCCCTCGCCCCCCTCTTTCCAAAATTAATCTAATTAGCTCACTTTAAAAAAAAAGATTTTATGTGACCCACTTTTAAAAAAAAAGTGAAAGTCACTTTTACAATGGTACTTTATGAGCTACCCGCTAAATTGTAACTTAAATAAAAGATAAAGAGACTTTAGAATAATGAGTGACTCACTTTTCATAATGGGTGATAACACTTTTACATAAAGTAACTTTAAAACATAAATTACATGTGTTTTTTGAAAAAGTTATTCAACAAAAAGAAAGACTTGTACTCAAGACCTCTATTCTCATAAAGTAACTTTGGACCAAGTGAGATAGTTTAAAAGGTTAGTAATTTTTGGAAAAGAGGAAAGGTTTTTTTTTTTAGTCACTAAAGCTTTGGCTTGTGTGCTTACTTGAAAAATCCCTTCTTGCCTACAAAAGAAAAAAGCACACAACCCAACACGGACATGCAAGAAAAACCAAGCCTTATGGCTTGAAGTTGGCTTTCCCCGTAAACTAAATATTTTCCTCAATGTTTCTGATTTTCTGAGATCACACTAACGTGCGGCGGAAAAGAGCATATGCATGAAAAAATTCTTCCTTTCTGTTTCTGATTTGCCCAGATCGCACAGAGTTCTGGGGCAAAGAGCATACGCAGAAATGAAAGTTATAGATCCGGTAAAAAAAATTGAGAGCTAAATAAACCGAAATAAACAGAGAGATAAATAACTAGAACTGCAAATAAAGGCTATATACCTCCAAATCTTAAAAATGACATAGCTAGGCCTACCGGAAACCTTTTCGCGTGAAACGAAAGGGGTTCCTCACTGGAACAGATGCTCCTAACACAATAGAGCAGTCCTTTCGGCTCGAAAATGGTCAGAAACAATAGATCCTAGGAAACGACATTTGGATGCAGTTGTACCGGCTTCGGATTTGGATCACCAATGGATGCGACCCTCAAATAGCTCTGATACCATGTAGGAATTTACATGGTAAGTTCTTTAGATAGAACACCAAAGGACACCACTCACAAACAGATCACAGATCAGTACACAGCATTTTGGACGTGGTTAAAACCCTCAAAGAGGGAAACAGTCCATGGCCTGAGCCAACGTGGGCACTTGAGGCAATTTATTAATGTAAAAGAAAGAAAATTTACATAAGCTTCTCTCATGAACGATCACCCTAACAAATGACCGTCCATGCTCCTTAAATAGAGATCATGGACCAATCGGGTGTTAAGCCACAGATGAAGTGTTGGTAATACCGAAGAGAGAATGAACCGTCGGATCACTTCATGTCTAGAACATATCGTGACTATCAGACTATAAGTTACAAGAGTACATAGTAAAGAAACACTCTTTACCTAACTCTACACTAGACCAAGTTATACTTAACTATTTCCTATGTGTCGGAATATCCTAACACTCATAAGGAAAGAATTTTGGTTGTTTTTCCCCTGGCTGTGAGCCTATTCTTTGTGTCTCTTGTCTATTGCTTATTGTTCATTGTCTACTGTGATCTCTATTTACTGCTCTTATTGAAGAATTGAATGGTTGAAGTTTTTCATGTACAACTACTTGATGATTGAAGAAGAAAGAAAGAACTGATTGCATCATTAGTAGTAGTTATCAATTGTGAAAAACTATTATAGTCCTAGTTACACTAGAATTTCAACATTTATTGCTTATGCATGCAAATTGTAATTATGCAGAAAATAGAGAACAACAAAATAAAAACTCACAAACCTCAATTGACATAACATATAACTTGGGAAACCCTTTCGAGAGAAAACGCAGCTGGTAGGTGAGGCCACTCTACTCTCTTTCTCTAAATAAAAAATCGTTGTGTACAAAGAAGTAAGGCTTGTGGCCCTATTACCCACCAAAAGTGGGTAACCCCATAGGAGAAATTTTTCTCCCATCATCTCTTCTAACTGGCTAGCCAGCGACCCTCGACAACCACTACTTGTCGATGATGATGTGTCATTCATATCTCTATCACCTACATCAGTCATATGTTTCCTTGCCCTTTGGGCAAGAGCACATGTTGGAAGGTGGGATTTCAATCAAAAGGTACATTATTCATTTTGCAATCACATGCTTATCCTTGTTTATATTTGGGTATTTGACATGGATTACGGGGTAACTTGGAAGAAAGAGGGGTTTTGACTATGATCTTGTTCCCTCACCTTAAGTGGGGGGATAATCTTTCATTGTAGTCCACTTGGATCTCTCTTAATGACCCAATGGGTATATGAGGAGCACTACTTGGGAAACCCTGATTGAGATAGCATAGTCCCATCTCTCCCTATTCCATACCATTTTCCATCTTACGTTATAAATCCTATATTCTGTGAAAATTTTGAAATCCAGAATCCTACTACGACAACTGCATAAGTTTCTTCTATTTCTTACTTAAAGTGAACAAATTATTTACTATGTTCTACGGTAAATATCAAAACTAATACACTGTAGCCTTCACAAATAAAATACCGCAGAAGAAAACAAATCCTGAAAGAATAGATGCACACACACACAAATACACAATTATTTCTAGACCAATGTCCCCGGAAAAACCCAACTCGGGAAAACCGTTGCAGCCGCTGAGGGTTTTATAATTGTGCAGTAGT
Source organism: Pinus taeda (assembly GCA_000404065.3). Classification (NCBI taxonomy): domain Eukaryota; kingdom Viridiplantae; phylum Streptophyta; class Pinopsida; order Pinales; family Pinaceae; genus Pinus; species Pinus taeda. The sequence goes on along the minus strand of APFE031494008.1, from coordinate 65,351 downwards.
AAATCTGAGTACAAGTCTATGGATGCTCAAATCTAGCAAATCATATAGAGAAATGTCTAACAAAAGTCTAGTGAGAAAAATCTCACTCCCACCAGTGATTCGACACCGACCTTGGCTCAAGATGAGCTATTCTCTATTGCCTTTGCGCAGTCCTTGCGTCAGCCTACGCATTGTTGCGTCACACAACTCAAACCATCATCTCTCTCGCTAACTGATCAACTGTTGTCTAGAAGATCGATTTTCCTGGCCTCCGGGCTCCCACTCCGACTTTTAGCACTGAATCACTACTTCTTCCCAGCAAAATACAACTTCCCCTTTGAAGCACTGCACTGTCTCTCTGCTCTGTGCTGCCTCTCTGTGGAAGTCACTGTTTCTCTGCTATTGTTATATACCTAGGGGGGATAATATGGGTTACAAAGGGAGGTACCCAAGGGAATAATATAATCATGGGATGGGCCATAGTAATAAATAGGGTGGTTAACCCATATCAAGTAAGGGATCACAAGTAGTTAGTAATAATGTAATGGGCCCATGGTATTAGATAGATGGTATTGAGGGAACCATGGTAATGACCCATGGGTTGTATGTATGAGGCCTATATAGAGGTTAGAGACTCCACATTGAGGGGTGTCAAGGAATATTATATGAACAGGCATATATGGCTTGTGGAGTGTTCTCCTTCCTTAAGGAATGAATGTATGGTGTTGCCCTACCTTAAGGGTTTTGATCAATAAAGAAGCATTTCTATCTTGTTATTTTTGGGTATGTTTGTATCATTTTATATATTTGCCGATCAGATTTATAACAAGTGGATTCAGAACTATAACAAGTGGTATCAGAGCACTTTCTTGGGCAAAAGTGGAGAATTTTTTTTTAATTTTTTGCAGGAACGTTCTGGGGCGGCGAGTTTGCAGATTAGATCTGTATGTTTTGGGGCAAAATCTGCAAAATCTAATTGCAGATCTGGATTCTTTATGAAAAATACCCAAGTTCAAAAAAGAATCGGTCAAATTGGAGTCCGGATGAAGGAGATATCGTTGATCTAAAAATTAGTGGTGTTGCAGACATTTTTCGGGGCGGCAAATTTGCAGATTAGATGTGTACGTTTTGCGGCAAAATCTACAAATCTGATTGCAGATCTGGATTCTTTGTGAAAAATACCCGATTTCAAACAAAAAAATCGACCGAATCGGAGTCCGGATGAAGGAGATATTGCTGATCTAAAAATCAGTGGTGTTGTAGACATTTTTTCGGGGTAGCGAGTTTACGGCGTAGATTTGTACATTTTTGGCCAAAAACTGCAAAAACTAATTGTAGATCTGGATTCTTTGTGAAAAAATACCCGATTTAAAAAAATAAAAATAGTCGAATCAGAGTCCCGATGAGGGAGATATTGCTGATTTAAATCAGCTCTTTTTTCAGAATTTTTGGTGACGGCGGAAGAGTTGCAGCACGTATCTGAAATTCTAGTGCCTAGATCGGGATTTCTATCACATGGGAAGATGCAAAATGGTCATTCCATTTCTAAAAACAGGTCATAATAAAGATTCTGAGCAATATTGACTAAACTGTGGCCACTTTAAATTTTCGCCAAGTGAGTGAATTTTTTTTCAAAATCCTCTTCATGGCTTCTAGCAAGCAATATTTTACAGGGAAAGATAATGGTCTTACTAATGAAGAATTCATAAAAGATTTTAAGAAAAACCATCCGAAATATTGGAAAAGTTTTTTATGGCTTGATTTGAAAGAAAAGGCTGCCATATGGTGGAACTCACTTGGCATCAAACAGTTGTCCAAATTTTCGGATGAAGAATTTGAAAAACTCCTTATGGACAAATGGTCTCGTGCTAGAAAAAAGAATGAGACACGTAAGGGGTTATTTTCTACTAGTCTCTCCTTATTGCAGGTTTATGGATTGATTCAGAAGGAGAAAAGCTTTGTGTCTATAAATCCGAGTTGCAAGCAAAATCTCATAAATGTCAACTTGGCAAAAAAATTGCAAGTGCCAGCAAAACACATTGAAAACACACAGGTTGATGATGAGGATGTTAAAGTTTATAAGGATTTGAAGCTTTTTATGGATAAATGTGTTGCATGGTGATTTTTATATTTCAGATATGGATAACATGGATGTTGTTTTGGGATATCCTTGGATGGAATCCGTGGGTACTATCAATATTAATGTGTAGAAGAAATTCCTGAAGCTCTGGTATAAAAAGAAGAAAATTACATTGCAGGATATTTCTATTAAGACCCAAGCAGAGACTATGGAGGCAGAAACACAAAGCTCTAATGACACTTACACATCAGATGATGAGCAGTTGATAGTCGACAATCAAACACAAACAGAGACTGAAGCAGAAAAGATTACAGGTGCTGACACATCAGATGAGGGCTCAGTGGTTGAAGTAATATTGGAAGATAGAACACTACAGCAGGCACCACAACATGCATCAGATAACAGCCAGGCTCTAGTAAGGGGTGAATTAAAGAAAGACACCGTGGGTTAAATCTTCAACATATCATCCCCCACATCACCCCGCAAGAAAACAACCAACAAGATGGCAACCAATTAGCCATAAGGACAACAACCCCCGAATGACAGATAGAGAGGAGCAAAGATCCACCTACTGCACATCAACACAGAAGAGCTGCCAAGGCCAACTTCCATCTCAAGCGAGCGAGGCACTAGCGAGATCGAGGGTTCACCTTTCTTTTGGATGGCTAGATGCACGTGCATGGTACCAATTGACCACTCTTTTGAGTAGATATTATTATTTGTGTTCTTCCCATGTTTCAGGGACGAAATATGGGGTACAAAGGAGGTACCCAAGGGAATAATATAATAATGGAATGGGCCATAGTAATAAATAAGGTGGTTAACCTGTATCATGTAAGGGACCACAAGTAGTTAGTAATAATGTAATGGGCCCATGGTATTAGATAGATGGTATTGAGGAAACCATGGTAATGACTCATGGTATTGTATGTATGAGGCCTATATAGAGGCTAGAGACTCCACATTAAGGGGTGTCAAGGAATATTGTATGAACATGCGTATGCCTTGTGGAGTGTTCTCCTTCCTTAAGGAGTGAATGTATGGTGTTGCCTTACCTTAAGGGTTTTGATCAATAAAGAAGCATTTCTATCTATATTCAGATCTTGTTATTTCTTGGGTTTATTTGCATTGTCTTATATTTTCATATCAGATCTATAATAGCTATGCACTTATCGAACTGGAAAATCTTCCCCCAACCTTACTATCCTGCCCCTCTCTCACTGCTTCGATCTCATTGAATCATCTCTGACAACTAAACTAGAGATCGATTTTCCAACAAAATCGAATCCCTTGGTGTCTCCTGTGTGTTCTTCAACCCCATCGAATTTCTTCTTATAATCTCTTGTTGAGACATCAATGACCAAGATTAAAACATAATCGATGGTTAAGATTAACTAGAACTCGATCCATGTCTTCTTCTAGAAGGTTCTCACCATGACTTAATTAATCAATTAAAAAGACTAATTATTTTAATTAAGTTGTCTCTAGGAGGAATTTCTAGAAACAATTTCTAAGTTTTGGAGAATACATGTATTCTAGCCTCTCCACAAAGTTTCGTGGCTAGAACACATCCGATGCTACAAAAACTAACATTCCCTCTTAGCGAGGAATGTGTTCTAGCACCACAACCTACTGAAGCAACACCCTGTCTCTACACCACCTCCTATTACGCTGTTGATGTTTGTTTGCTGCCGGCCACCAACTACTGTGAAACTTTGATATACGCTGTGTTGAGTGCTCTGTGTCAATGAGCCCATAGCAGTACACCCCTTTTTTCGCAAAAGGGATCTATCATGTACGATTGTTCACGCCTTTCTGATGTCATCATTAGTCAATAGTTTTATAAAGACGTCAACTCATTTTGCATATGTATAATGTAAATAATCCTAGTATGAACATGTCTGTATGTAATAGCCTAGGTAAACCTATGGTTTTGGTGACAATGTCTATTTTAGGAGGTTTTTTGTCTCACTGATTCATTTGTTTGTAAACACAAATGATCGAAAAAGCTTTTCTCTCCACCCTCACCCCAAAGCTAGGGTGGATTTTGTTGTCAAGATCTTAGGCGAGTCTTAGTGTTTTAGATCGAGTCTTTGTAAAAATGACTTTGGAATAATTTTAGCTAATTGGCTAAATTATTTTATTACAAGTCACTTGGTCTACTAGATTATATTTTTTGTGTGGTAGAAATGGGTAAATGTTGGGGGTCTATAACGAATGGGTTTTCCCCTTTTATATACTAAAATGTAAAATCTTCATGTAAAAAAATATTTAGTGCATGTTCTCTCATAATTAGACACCATGGAGGGTTGAAAAAATTATTAATCCCTTCATAAGTTAATTAATTATTTTTTTGGCAAAATTAAATCAAAATTTTGAGTTATAAATTTAATTAATTTCATGTCCTAGGTAAAATTAAATTTTCCGAAGGTAAAATTCGTGGGTTTAAAAAAAATTAATTTTTGGAGATCCCTGACCAAGGGAATATTTAAAATTTCAAGAGATTTTGGACCCTTGGGCTTTGCTAGTTAAGTCAAAATGAATTTTTTGGAGAAATTAATTCAAAATAATTAAATGAAAATTTTGAAATTCCTCAAAAAATAAAATAATTTCGACGGAGGAGATTAAATGCTAATTTTTTTTTTTTCAACGGTCGAGATTACTTTGATGAGGATCAAACCAATTAGTCGTAGAAGAATTAATCTATACATTAGAGGTCACTTGTCATTCAAATCATCCGATCTTTTAGATCATGTACTAGCTCTTGAAGCTCTCTTGTACTCTATTTTGGAATAATACAAACAAAGTCTTTGGGGTTTTACTTGATGGTGATGTTCTTCTCCAGTATTTTATGGTAATCTTGTTCTTATTATTTTGCTGGTAATTATTTCAATAAATTGTTGATTAATAGCTCTCATAGAGCAATTTATTGCATAAGTACCTTGCTTAGGTTACTGGATTTAGGATAAGAATTTTAATTGGATTGAATTGACAGGTATTTCTAATTCTTGAAAATTTTATTTTTATCTTATTTCTCTATTGATTTAACAGTTTAACTTTAAGTGTGCAAAAATCTTTCGGATTTAAAATTTGGGTATTTGGGGAAGTTCTTTGTTGGACTAGCCAACTCCTAAAGCATAAGATCTGAAGAGATCGCTTGATTGAAACCCCAAGATTTATCTAACGAAGCTTCTCTTGCAGGGTTTTTTGGGCTAGTACCTTTTTTAAAATTATTTCTCTTAACAAACTGTGCTAAATAGCTAGATTTGGCTAGAAAGAGCCTTGAATTATCAGATTTAGGAGTGGAGTTAGACCTATACTCCTCAAATTTGATAGATCTATAAATTATTTGTATAGATCTGTAAATTATTTGTATAGATCTATTATTTACTTGTGTAGATCCGAAATTTTATAACATAATTTTGAATTTTGACATTTGGGTTTTTGGGATTCTCTATTTTTGTAGATATTGGGCTTTTCTCTTTTCACTTGTGCAGGAATAGATCAGAGAAATCAGCCAATGAAATCTTCAGATTTGAGCCAGATCTAGACCTTGGAGGGCAAGATCTGGGCTCAAGATTGTTTGCAGGGGTTACGCGATTAGATATTTCATTGAAGCATTCAGATCTGGGGTTTTGATAATAATTATTTTTTTTAACATAATCGGGTATTTGTCTATTATAAAAAACTGCTGCATATGAGCGCTGTTACAAGGAGAGAAGAGAGAGGAAAAGAAGTCCAAAATGGGCGCGCAGGCCCTAACTTCTTGTTGGTAACCTTATAGCTAATGTACTGGAATAAGAAACGGCTATATTGCCTTACAAAGAGACCTGCGAGGAGACAAAATTTACTGGCCATGGGAATTTTTACCAGAACTGATTGACTGAGTCCTCCATCTGGGTATCCTTCGTGCTTGCTCTGGTGGAGGCTTCTGCTTGCATGGCATCAGTGATGTTTTTGATGTGTGCGATGGCCTCTTCAAGGTGTGTGCATTTTTCTTTCAGGTTCTCTATTTCAGCACGCTGCTTCTCCAATTTTTTCCTTTTGGAGCGACTGTCGGCCTGATAATCCTCCTTGTGCTCGTTATGGCGCTTGATGATCCTTGCGATCATGAAACAGTGCTGCTTACAGAGTGTACAAGTGTTATTGCCCAGCACTCGGTCCAGAGGATTCTCAGGAGGATTGCTGCCCGTCTGATTCTCATTCTGGGGTCTGATTTCGGAGGACTCCGCCATGTCTGAGAGGAAATGAACAACCAAGTAAGTCAGCAACCAAAATACCTGAGGAGGACAGAAATAACACCTCGATCGATTCGGAGGGAGGTGAGCTTGGGAGCAGGGGCTGCCTCGCTTGATGGAAGTCTTCTGGTTCCGGAAAATAGGATAACGCGCAGCTGGAATGGGAACTGAGATGCGCAGGGGATGAGACGGAATGGAGGGGGAGCAACAGAATGTAGAGGAAGTGGAGGAACACAGAGACAGCACAACCAGAGACCAGATAGAGATAAAGAGAGCCTGAGAAAAAGAAAAGCTTGAGATTACCACTGTTGAGAGGGGAGCTCCAGGCTCCTGTAGACCGCGCGCAGCTTCTTGAAGAGTTCTGGACTGAAAGGAAATATGCACCTGAGCCTTCGAATCGCGGGGGAGGATGTTTGAAAAGAGGGATTCGCTGCAATAAATAGAAGGGAGGCAGCAAGAGAGGGGGATCCAAGGCGGGGAGATCCTGATCAGATGTCGACTGATAATCCAGAGGTAGATCGAGCTGCGAGCGAAGGAGATTTTGGGAAGATGGCTGGCAGGACCAAACCTGGGAGAGGCGGCTGGGATCAGAAGGATCACGAGATCTGTATTTAGGGAGGTGACCATGTTGGTTAAGGAGGGGAGGATCTGAGAGCGAAAGGACATATTTACGCAGTCGAGGAGATATGCCTGATTGAAAGGAGATATAGGGATGAGCTGAGTTCGAGAGGGATGATGACTGAGGTGATTCAGAGTCTGATGCGATGGGATGGAATAAGAATCTTTATGGAATAGCTCTTTCATAGGTGTATTCGTTTTCCTTAACTTGGCCAACTTGCCTACTCACTGCCTTGTTTGCTTGCTCGTCTGCTTCCTTGTTGCTGCTCCTTAACACATGTTTAAAGGTGGCACCTTCAATGTCTTTTAAATTGTTTATGATCCTGGACTTTATACTGTTCAGGGCAATTTGATTGAAATCCTTCCCTGAGGTCATTGCTGCTATAATGATAGCTGAATCCCCAATTATAAGCGGATGTTGGAGGCCAAGTCTTCTGAGAATGGAGGTTCATAGAAGGAGGCTGTAAGCCTCAGCTTTATTATTGGACATTATCCCCAATCCCCATTCGTATGTCACCAAAATCTTGCCTTGTTGGTCTTTGATGACTCCCCCAGCACCTGCCTGTCCTGGAGTATTTTTTGAAGCTCCGTCAAAGTGGAGGGAGGGCCTCTTTTGGTTTTGAATCCATCCTCTGATTTCTTCCTCCGGGCCTCTTAATTTCCAATCTGTCTTTTTCTGGCCTGTGCTTATTGTTTTATGGCTCCTTGATTCATAGTTGAATTTGGCTATCCATTCCATTTCCCTTGGGTTCCCTGTTTCCTGGTCTGATTGGGCTATTCCATTAGCACTGAGAGTTTCAGAGATGAGGGCAGTTGTTTTTGCAAGAATACAGGGGGTACTGGGCTTCTTGTTGTTGAAGATACATATGTTTTTGGCAATCCAGATTTGCCAACAAAGGTTTGGAGAGATGTTGTTCCACAGTCTCTTGGCCAAGGTTTTGTTTTTCTTGGGGTAGGGATAGCTGTTCCCCCAGTTTTTTTGCAGGAGGGAGATCTGGTTGGGCAGGTCTCCAATGCTTAAAGGGCTGGTTATAAGCTTCCAGCATTTTCGGGCAAAGGTGCATTCAAGGAAGAGATGATTGCTGCTTTCTTCCGCTTCTCTACAAAGGCAGCAAATTGAGGGGCCAAGGATGCCCCTCTTCCTTAAATTTTCCGCTGTAAGGATTTTGCTTTTCAGAAGGGTCCAGTTAAAAAACTTGACCTTTGGAAGACATTCAGGGTTCCAGACAACTTTGTGAAGAGGCCAATTGTTGATGGCTGAGGCGTTTTGGAGGATTTTATACCCTTCTTTGACAGTGTAGCTACCACCATTGGGGTCCCACATATAGTTATCCTCGGACAGTCTGTTGAGTGGGGCTGAGCCTGTGAGGGAAAGCTTGAGGTCAGCCCACTGCTCTCTGAGATTAAAGGGGAGGCGGAGGTGTTTCCAACCCAACCACCGATTTTGTTCCCAAATGGAAATGTCATAAAGGGACTTTAACTTTTTTGCTTCCATCCACAAGTGTAAAGGTCTGAGATTTGGGAGAGTTTCCCTTGCTTCCGTGCCCATTATACGTTCAGTCCATATATTAATGCCACTTCCATTGCCCGGAGCTCTTGAAATGTAGCCTTTGAGGAGCGGAAGAGTTTTTTTTATGAGTTTCCAAACTGGTGTGCACTGTCTGTCAGCAATTGGATCCACAAGGATGTTGGAGTTGATCCCATTCAGGTATTTTCGCTTGATTGCTTCTGTCCACCAGGCTCCTTTTTCACTGAAAATTCTCCAAATTAGCTTAAATCCCATGGCCATATTGGCTAATCTTGGGATTCTGATTCCTATCCCTCCTTTTTCAAATGGTAAGATTACCTAGTCCCATTTAACAAGGCTGAACTTTTTAGAGTCCTGCCTTCCTCCTTGCCACAAGAAGCTTCTGAGAATTAATTCCATGTGTTTATGAATGCTGGCCGGGGCAAGAGTGATGGCGAACTGATAAATAGGGAGGGCTGAAAGGATGGCTTTTATTAGAGTTGTTCTCCCAGCAAGATTGAGCCATGACATCCCCTAGCTTTGAAGTTTGCCTCTCAGCTTCTCGATTACTTTCACCCAGATTTCGGTTTTGATTGAGTCCTTGGCTAAAGGTAATCCCAGGTACATGAAATGACTCCAATTCCTTTGTGCAGGGATGTCCAAGATTATGGAAATTCTCTGAGTGATGTGCCTGCGGACGTTCCAGGTATATAGCATGCACTTATTATTGTTGAGCTTTCCCCCAGACACTTGGAGAAATAGGTCTAGAGTTTTCTTAAACCTTCTGGCCATGAGACTGGAGGCTCCTCCTATTAGGAGGGTGTCATCTGCGAAGAGGGAGTGGTTTATCTCCTTGGTTCCACGTGCTATGCTGATGCCTGTAATTTCTTTTTGCCTGCACAGCTTTTCCAGGCGTATGCTTAGAGTTTCGGCCATAATGATGTAGAGAAATGGGGAGAGAGGGCAGCCTTGTCTCAGCCCCCTCGAACTTCTGAAAAAATTGCTTGGTCTGCTGTTGATCAGTGGAGCTGTCCAAGGCAAGGATATGCATTCCATGATCCTACTGATGAAGATGTTGGAGACCCCGAATTTTTCGAGGACCGCCTTAAGGAATTGATGGTTGACTCTATCAAATGCGTTGGCCATGTCTAATTTGATAATCATCCCCTTTTCCTTTCTATTGATACTGCTGTGAATTGCCTCTTGAATGAGGATCACATTATCTGTGATGTGTCTTTTGGGAACGAAGCCTCCTTGATTCTTAGAGATGAGGGAGGGAAGGAGCTTTTTAATCCTGTTAGCTAGAATTTTGGTGATGATCTTATAGGAGACATTGCATAGGGAGATTGGCCGGAATCGATCGAAGGATTGAGGATTGGGATCCTTGGGGATGAGAGCTAAATGGGAGGATTTGATGTTGTTCCCCAATTTGCTCTTAGAGAAGAAATTCTTTACCATTCGTACGAAGTCTTTCTTGATGATTTCCCAATGAGTTCTGTAGAATGCCACTGTGAATCCATCTGGGCACGGGGCCTTGTCCTATGCCATACTGAAGATCGACCACTCTATTTCCTCTATTGTGACCTCTTTGTCCAGCTTGTTGTTTTGATCAGCTGTTATTTTATTTTCAATTGAGCTGAGAAAATCCTCACTATCGACGGGCTGAGGATCTGCTGTTAGGAGGGCGCTGAAGTGGTTGAACGCAGCCTCTTTAATTTCCTCTTGGTCTCTTAGTTCTCTCCCCTCTATCATTATTCTCTCTATGTGATTTGTTGCACGCCTGATTTTTAAGCTATTGTGAAAAAAAGAGGTGTTTTTGTCGCCGGCTTTGAGCCAGAGGCAGCGAGATTTTTGTCTCTGCTCTTCTTCCTCCTCCCTGTGCTGTTTGTATAGGTCCCTGTACATCTCGTTCTCTTTGGCCTGATCTTCTTCTGTGAACTGGGTGTGCTCCTTGTCCTGGTTCCACTGTTCCAGCTGAGTTTGGAGGGCAACTCTTTTTTTAGATTCCTCTACCGCGTGGTTTTTTGCCCAACGTTTGATGACATTCCTGAGATTTTTGATCTTGGATTCCCATATGAAGTGTGGCGAACCAATAACCTCTTTTGCCCATTGTTCCTTAACCAAGGCTCTGAATTCCTCTTTGCTGTCCCAGGCCTTATTATATTTGAAGGGGAGAGGCCCCATGTTTTTTCCTTTGTCTAAAATCAGTGCCACTGGTTTGTGATTTGAGAAATAACCCACGATGATTTTGCTTTGAATATTTGAGAATCTGGCCACTATTCTTTCTTGTACCAGGATTCGGTCAAGTCTCTCCTTTATATTGTTGTTGCCAATTCTTTTGTTGCTCCACGTGAATCTCCCATTGTGTGGAGGGATGTCTACTAGGTTATGAGTTTGAATTATTGCTTCGAGGGAGTCTCTTGATGGGTCAGCATAGAAGTTTCCTCCCAATTTCTCATTTGCATTCCTTATGAGGTTTAGGTCCCCTCCAAGGAAAATATTCCTTCCCTGAGCTGTCATGAGATCTGAGGTGATTGTATCCCAGCAAGAAGCTTTGTCCCTGTAATGGTTTGGGGCGTAAATATTGTAAATGGTATATTCCTCTTTTGTGGCTTTGTCCCGGATGTTTGTTCTTACCCACCAGCTATAGGCCTTTTGCTCCTTGAGTTCCCATTTGTTTTTGTCCCATAGTGTTCCTATGCCTCCTGAGGCGTCTGCTGCGCTTGTCGCTACACCTGCATATTTTTTGCTTTTTTTTATGTGATTTTGGAATTCTTGTTCCGTGATTTTGGTCTCCTGAAGTAGGAGAAGGTTTGGTTGTTCAGATTTGAGGAGGTCCCGGACTGCATTTGTTTTTAGGGAGGAGCCCATCCCCCTACAATTCCAGGAGACCAAAATCATCATTTACCTTGTTTGTTGTGAGCCCCGCTTTTCTCCTTCTTTTTTTCGCCGCTTCCTTTTGTTTTTTCTAGGAATGTATTCATTGGTTGCTGCGTTCCTGTGGCCATTTCTTTTGCTGCGTTTTCATCTCTAATTTCTTTATTAGACTTTCTGCCAACTTTCCTGGGGGGATCAATGGAGAGGTTGTTTTCCTTAGATTTATTTCGGGTTAAGATTCTCTCCACTGTTGGGGGTGGGGAGGACTGAGGAATGGAGATAGGGGAGGAGATGATGATGGCAGTACCTCTGGGGGAAGGAGGAGGGGATGGGGGGTCCTCTACAGACAGGTTTTCAAAAGGATTGGAGGAGGAGGGAAAGGAGGGAATAGGGCCAGAGGGTTGAGAAGGCAAGGGGGGGGTTTCATGGGAGACTTTAGAGTTTGGACCATGAGGGGGGTTTGGTTTTTTCTTTTTTACTTGCTCCCAAGTTTCCTCGGGGGTTTCGTTGTTGCCTTCAGGAACATTAGTTTTAGATTTGCTACATCTATTAGCGAAATGCCCGTATTCTTGACATGCCTTGCACTTGAAGGGAAGCTGCTCATAGTCCACTTGCTGGATGTGCGTCCATTGATCGACTTTGAGTTTGATTGCTTCCGGAAGTCCTTTGCCCAGATCCACTTCCACGCAGATTCTTGCGCATGCATGCATGTTTTCCTTTGGTTAAGATCTGTCTATGTATTTGCCGACTGCGTTGCCTATAGCTTTGACAGATTCATCCCCCCAGCAGTGAAGCGGCAAGTGGGGGAGGCGAACCCAAACAGGGACCGCATTGGGAACGTCCATTTTTGGGTCGAAGTCTGGAGTCCATCTGTTTAGGTAGAGGCCCCGGGAATCCATGAAATAGGGGCCGTTCCTGAAGATCAGGTTCCTGTCTTCCGTTGATTCAAAGAGAAAGGTATAAAATCCTCTGCCACAAAACCGAATTGCTATTTTCCCTTGCACTATCGAGTTCCAGTTTCGCTCGACCCAACGCTGGACAGATCTTGGTGAGGGCCATAGACCCGTGAACTGTCCGACCAGGCCTCTTTTTGCTAACGAGATTGCTGCTCTCCTCGGAAGGGACGGAGGGAGAGATACTTCTGGTATTTCGTCTAACTTCTTGATAAACTTGGAAGCTGATGGTCGTATTTTCCCCGCCGCGTTCTCGGGAATGAGGGAGGCAAAGATCTTCTCATGATCTTCTGGATCCTGGAGCAGTGGATCTGTTTCTGCCATTGAGAGATTAGGTCAGGGGAGGGATCGCGCGAAGGAAGCCGGGGGGATACCCCGGAGCACGGGGAGGGCAGAAGGCCCGGGAGCAGAGAAGGGGAGGACAGCAGAGGGAGGGCGCAGCCCAGCAGGAGCGCAGGGATGGGGTCAGAAGCCTAGGGCGCAGGTCACCGGTCCGCCAGTCCGCTCGCTCGAGGATCCTAAGGTCATGCATTGTTTTTGGGATGATGTTTATTGGGATAAGAAATCACAGTTTGTTACACGGTTTTGATAATAATTATTGGAGAACAATTGAAGGCAGAAATATCTCAGTTCGGAATTTTTTTTTTTTTTGGGCAAAATTTTAATTTTTTTTTAAGGCTTGCGACATCCCTCATTCCCTTATCCATAGCTTCTCGTTGTCCCTGTTGCTGCTCCCTTAAACTTAATGCTGCCTCTTGTTGCCCACTTCCAGCCTTAGATCTGCTTCTTAAACCTTGACGCAGGCCCATTTTTGGCCTCTATTCTTTGCTTTTCAAGCTTCATTGGACTTTCGTTTCATTACTGTGGGAGAGAATTAATTTCCTGAGCTAATCACATCAAAACAGTGACGTTAAATAAAGACAAGGGCAAGACAATCACTGGCATAAATCTATAATTTATGGTGACTGTCATATATTTCTTGAAGTTTGTTTAAAACATAAATTTTTCTAAGAGAATTAATTGGGAAGAGAGTTGACATTTGTTTGTGGTCTGGTGCATTGACAATTGCTCACTGTCACATTATTTCAAATCTGGAGCATAAAAAAGAGGCTTGATCCATTGTTTCAAGGGTTGTATCACATGCAAATCTGATCCATTGGAGACGTTTCCTTAACCTGGCTGCAATGTAAATTGAATTCTGTTCCATACTCTATTAGATATGGGGTTGACGTCTTGATTGCGGGAGTAACACAGAATCCAGATCCTTGGAGTTATTACAAGCGTGTCTGTAATCTTGAACATTGACATTGCACCATTGCATTGGGTATAACAATCTTCCTCAAGACTGAGGGTTTTCTTATTCTCTAACCTTGACCTATTACTCATTATCATCATAACCAGGTCCAGAGTATTTGATTTTTCAGTGCTTAAATCTCAAGAGGGATAGCTGTAATAAGCCCTAAAAACCCACTGGTTTGATTTATAATGATTATTATCTGGTGTTGATTGATTTGAGGTCTGATCTGAAATCACTGACTGATATTAAGTTTACAGTGGTTTGTTTTGAGGCATCTCTGAAGTCTAGGACTCTGTACTTGGCATTAAGATTAGTCTTGTGCATTTGTCCCTTGCATATTGGTAATTACCTTGAATAAAGGTCGACAAGTTTTCCTTAACAATAGTCACTCATTACAGATTTTTAACACATCAGATCTGAATATGAATAAGATTGAGCTCTAAGAACATTGAAAATAATTGATCTTGTGCTAATTTTCACTTTTTTTTTTTTTTTTTTATCATTCTTGTCATTGATTCTTAGTTTGCAGTAGTCTGATATAAATTCCAGAGGTCTGATTTCAAGCTCACGGTGGTATTTTCATTAGCATATCTTGGTCTTTTAAGCATCTCACTCATTGGGTGAAGGTCTCTTGGCCTTGAAGATTTAATTTCTCTTATTCATGTTGACTGTCATAATCACATTCAGAACTGAAGTCAAGCATACAATGATATAATCAGTCTAAAATTTAGCTATTATAAACCTAAGACACGTGAGAGGTTAACACACATTAACTAAAGGCTAAATCTTTATTGATTTTTCTGGCCTCTAATGCCCATTCTAGGATTAATCTCATAGTTAAAGCAATCTGATCTGATTTATTGAAGTCTGATACATCCTTTCCATTACTAAAGTTCACTGCTAATCCTTTTATGCATTTAGTAGTTAATGACAGCCTTTTCCCTTCTAAGTTTGTCACTGTTTTGGGCTTGCTACTTCAAATCTGATTTGTTGGAAGATTGCTTCCAGGACTAATCCACTGTGGTTGTGGGAACATTGCTTCATATTTTAAGGAGTCCCTCTCTGAATTAGCTTGGCTGAGAGCTTTTCTTGAGATAGGACTTCACTGATGTCACAGTTTGATCTCTGTTAGCAGTTTCATTTTCTTAAAATAATTGTGCTTGCATATGTTTAGAATTTAGTTGGTTCCTAATCTGTTGCCATAAGAAAACTTGCTGCTGTCCCAAGTGCAATCTCTGAAAATTTATTGCTTGAAGGTGACTGTTTTCATATCAACAAGGTTCGGTATGGTTATTGGCATTAAAATCTAAGTTATGGATCTGAATTGCATGCGCAATTATTCACTGGTTGGATATTGATATCTATGCCTCGGTATTATTGTCATTTTTGTTTCATTGCTAATATCTATTTGTGAATGATAACTTTGCATTAGCACCTTGAAAAAATCTAATTTGAAGGCTTATCGATATAATTAGATTTCATTCTTTTTTAATAATTGGCATATCTTGGAAAAATCGTAAGGAGAGTGTTGATCTTAAAGAATTGTCATTGAAGGTAGATTGGGTAAATGATTTAATTCTCTTGACATTAATATCATTGGTTCATGGTTATGCATATCAATGATCTTTCTTTAAGAGGGATTATTTACTTGAATGATTACATCTTTGCCATCT
Organism: Pinus taeda; assembly: GCA_000404065.3. Lineage (NCBI taxonomy): Eukaryota > Viridiplantae > Streptophyta > Pinopsida > Pinales > Pinaceae > Pinus > Pinus taeda. The sequence continues at coordinate 50,129 of APFE031494008.1, read as the reverse complement.
TTGTATCCTATTTGCATTTGTCTTGTATAAGATTCTCTTTATTTCATTAAGTACTCTTGTCATAAAGTTAATCAATACTAAGTTCTTAAGTCTTAAACGATCTTACTTCAAGACTATTTACTCATTCCTTTGCTAATTGCATTTTGCATCTCTTTTCATCATAATAACATTTTCCTTAGCAACAGTTATCCATCCTGTACTTGATCCTAAATTTCTTAGCAAGATAGTTGACTCCACAAGGCACTGGTATCAATTGTCTAAATCGAAGAATTTAAGTCTTGCTAGATCTAAACAAGTATTTGGTTGCTCAACTATGTTTCCCGGACTGGTTGGTTCCCAACTAGTCCTCCTTCATTCCATTTTTGTAGGGTCCACCCCCTTAGTCTACTGTAAAGAGACAACTTAAATGGAGAGATTGGGGATTAGGGTGACAACCCCTGATCTGAGCCGTTGTCGCGGTGCCTAGACATTCTATGCGACAACACGTTGCATTTGTGTAGCTGCTGGCTTTGTTGCTTTGCTACCAACAATGCATCTACACTGCAACTCCCTCTCCGTCTGCTGCTGCTGCAACTGCAAAAATTGCAACGAAAAAGCATCTAAATACTGAACCAACTGTGGTCAGTATAATGCATCTGTCACCCGAGTCTTGACTACTGCTAGACTCTATGCTGTCATTGAAGCCTCTGCACTATTGCTGGCTCTGCATTGTGCATACTGCATTGTTGCCAACTCTGCACTGCGCTGCCTAATACCTGACCTGCTACTAGCTATTGCATCTGTCACTCTGGCATCTGATTGCACCAACTGCCACTGGTTCATCCTGCTACTGCATGTAATGGGCTCCTGTAGCAAGGTATTGATTCATGAGGTGGACCTCGTCAAGAATCCTGCCCATCCTGTAGCTCTCCGTGGCAACAAAACCAAATCACCCCACCTCACTCCTGGAGGTATATCGATGATCATGGCAAACAATTCCTCCAATTTGGAGGACAGCCTGTCGATATCTGCAGATGCAATGTGCTGATTCTGCTTCTCCTCCTTGTCCTTCTTTCTAAGAGGACATTGAGTGTTGTAGTGGCCAAGCTCACCACATCTGAAGCACTTGACCTTATAAACGTCCTTCTTCCTCCTGCGTTGCTCCTGCTACCCCTTTGATGCAAGGGCCACATTCTCCTCCTTTAGTTGCTTTGACCCACTACTGTTGCTACTGCCACCTTGGTGCTCTTCACCAAATCTCGCCTCATCTCCTCTTGCTGCAGATCAACCCACATTCGATTCCAAGTTGGTAGCTTCTCTCTGCTCAAAATACTCTGGACAAAGACTTGCCATTCTTTGGAAACACTGTTGAGAGTTAACCGCACCAATTTTGTAGGCCAGGGCGCTGATCCGATTGCAGACAACTGATCTTAGATATCCTGAAGCCTAGTAAGGAAGGGGTCTATGCGCTCCCCTCTGCCTCCTCGTGCATCTCAACTTCTCCTCAAGGTACATCTTCTGTTGCTCGGAAGACCCCTCATATAGCATAGCAAGTGCCTCCCACATCTGTCGGGCAATATCTTTGCCAACTATGTGAGACACCACATGATTTCGAACTCCATTGAGAATCAACCTCTTTGCCTTCGCCTTCGCCATCTCCTTCTTGTAGGCCTTCAGCGGATCTGCATTTGCGGGTACAACTAGCACACTATCGATGTAAGCTTTGAGATCATACTCATGTAGAAGACAAGAAATTCTTTCCTTCCAAATCACATAGTTGGAGGATCCCTCCAATCGATCCTAATTTCTCAGCCCTGCTGATGCCATCTTTGAAAAAATGTCGAATTCCTCTTTTTCTCCTCTGTACAGTCGTTGAATGGCTCTATGCACTCCTTGCTGGAGGGAAAATTTGCTCACAAGTACCATTGCTTTGCTAGGAAAAATTGAACTTCTGGGCTAGAAGTCCCCTGAGAAAAGAATTCCCTTAGTGTGTGCTCTTCCTTCCTCCTGATGCTATTTTGCACTAGCAAACTGCTACAAAATAACTACGTCCCAGCTGAAGATCTTCTCAGCAAGGAAAATACTGCGTCTCCCTCTGCCTCTGGTAAGCTATGATCTGGAAAATCTAATTTCTCTGTCGACTCTATCAGAAAAATAATTTTTTCCCCAAAAACTAACCCTCCTGGCGCAAGGGACTACGTTGCCTTTGAGGGTTTTGAACTACTGCCTCTGCAAAGATTCGCAATTCCTCTTCCCTTCTACTACTGAGCTCTTTGATTTACGTTTTGTGCTCTGATACCATGTGAAATTCTGAAATCCGGAATCCTACTACAACAACTGAATAAGTTTCTTCTATTTGTTAAATAAACTAAACAAATTATTTACGGTGTTCTACGGTAAATATCGAAATTAATACACATCAATGTTCTCAAATAAAACACTGTGGAAGCAAAATAATGCTAGAAGAATAGATGTACATACACACAAATACACAGTTGTGTTTGGACCAATGTCCCTAGAAAAACCCAACTTGGGAAAACCGGTGTAGCAGCTGAGGGTTTTATTATTATGCAGTGGTAAATCTGAGTACAAGGCTATGGATGCTCAAATCTAGCAAACCATACAGAGAAATGTTTGAAAGAAGTCTAGTGAGAAAAATCTCACTCTCATCGGTGATCCAACACCGACCTTGGCTCAAAGCTCTTTGCTGCCTCTGCACAGTCCCTGCGTCAGCCTATGCAGTGTTGTCTCTCTTGCTAACTGATTAACACTGTCTGGAAGATTGATTATCTTGGCCTCTAGGATCCCACTCCGGCTTTTGGCACTGAATCACTGCTTCTTCCTAGCAAAATAAGACTTCCCATCTGAAGCATTGCGTTGCCTCTTTGCTTTGCATTGCCTCTCTATGGAACTCACTCTCTCTGTTATGCACTCACTGGACTGGAAAATCTCGCTCCGGCCTTATTATCCCTGCCCCTCTCTCATTGCTTCAATTTCACTGAATCACCTCCGTCAACTGAATGTTGCTACTCTGGAGATCGATTTCCCAGCAAAATGGAATTCCTTGGTGCCCCTTGTGTGTTCTTCAACCCCCATCGAATTTCTTCTTATAATCTCTCGTTGAGACATCAGCGACCAAGATTAAAACATAATTGATGACTAAGATTATCTAGAACTCGATCCATGTCTTCTTCTAGAATATTCTCACCATGACTTAATTAATACTCTTTAATTAATCAGTTTTCCTAAGTTTAGACTTAAGAATCATTAAAAAAAGATTAATTATTTTAATTAAGTCATCTCTAGGTGGAATTTCTAGAAACGATTTCTGGGTTTTGGAGAATACATATATTCTAGCCTCTCCACAAAGTTTCGTGGCTAGAACACATCTGATGCTACAAAAACTAAGATATTCCACTTCCCTTCTTAGGGTTCAACTGATCATTGGTTCTTTAGAATTTCGCACCATACATCTTGTGAAATTTCCTTTATTGCCGCAATTGAAATTTAATCTTCTATCTACTATAGATTATTTGTATTCAAAATTTAATTATGGCAATTAACGATTAAATCACTATTGCAATTTTCACAAATAATAAGAGGAACTGAGAAATAATGCACACACACAAATAATTGACACTAGTATTTTTGGACAAATTTCCTTGGAAAAACCCTAGTGCAGGGAAAACCAATTCTGTAGATGAGGGTTTTATTATTATTCTTTAGCAAAAACTTTAATTGATTGATATGCTACCACTGGTTGCCGTAAAATAGCAAACCTTCGGCAAAATATTTTCTTTACTTTTGCAAGTCAATCTAACGTCCTAGAAGCAACTCAACTCCTCATGTTAATTTCAACCCTCTAGAGCTTCGATCTGGCTCACATGTGTGGCTGTGGTAAATTAAATTGGCTCTCCTGACAATTTGCACTAGCTGAGAAAATATGCTTGGCCTCGATTGGAAATATGACTCCAACAAATTAAACTTTCTTTGGCAAAGCGATCCTCTTCTAGGAATTTTGTTCTTCCTCTTGACAATTCGACCTCCTTGATCAATTCACACCACTGTTGGGAAATTCGGTTTCTCTGCAGAAAATTGATCTCCCTCTATCACTAGAAATGACTGTGAAATTTTCTCTCTGGAAACTTGATCTTCAATTACTGTTGAAACCCCTATTGTTAGTGTCTCCCTTGCTCGAACTGAACACTTGCTAACTCTGCAACTAGGTGATTCGAACTCCTTGATGCATCTTCAACTGATCCATCGTTTTGCTCTTATAATCTCTCATTGACGAATCAATGACCATGATCTAATCACAATCTATGGCTAAGATCATCTTGACTCCATCAAGTGACTTTTTTTCAGAAGTCGCTAGAGTAAAATCAATTTACCTCAATTAATATGATTTAATTAACTAGTTTTCCTAAGTTAGATATAGGAAAATATTTAATAATTGGATAATAAATCTAATTAAGGCATTTTCCGTAGAAATATTTTCTAGGTCCTAGAGAAAATTATCCTCCTGTGTTCCTTAGCCTCTTAGACACCAATAGAGACTAGAACACCTATCCGAGCTACATAAAAACTAACACATCTTCAAACCTAGGTAGGGATCGAAACTTTTCCATGGGAGGTTGATGCAACTAAAAGAACAAGAAAAAGCATATGATGGACACTAGCATGCATAAATGGAAGAAGTTGACATTAAAGTTACACAATTGCAACAACATTCACTTCAATCAATCCCATAAGTATCTCCATGCAAACATATCCCTCTAGACAGTTTGCTCCACAAATGATCACATTGCATTTTGTTATCACTTGCTGCCTACACCTATCTACAAGTTAGTGAGAAAATCCTTCAACCCCACAAGGTGTGGTTGGTAGCAGGGAACTCAGAGAAGGGGCTGTCACACTAATCTCGACTCTCTCCGTTTGAGCTGTCTTCTAGGTTAGCTAAAGGTGGTGGTCCCTAATGTAAAGTTAAGTTAAAAGATGTGAGTCTTTAGGAGAGTGTTATAGTGAAAATGGATTACTTTTAAGGATTTATGATCAAATATGAAGTGAACAACTTGAAATAACAATTCCAATCATTAATATGACAAAAACTAGTGCCTTGTAAGGAATTTGCTTAACAATTTAAAGATATATTTGCTCAAAGTAAAATGCAATGCTCTCAAAAGAAAAAGAAAAGTAACCATAAAATGTAAACAAAAGTTGTTAGCACAAGATATGTAAGATACAAAATGTTTTTGAGATAATACTCTTTATAAATCAAAACATATTTTGCCAAAACCTAGAAATAATTAATTAACTTGGAAATGTAAAAGAAAGGAAGTGCTAAACCAAGACATCAATATGGAATTAGACTTGAAGCATGAAACTAAAGCACTTGTTTGAAAGAATTATAATACTTGCTTTTGGAATAGATTTTGCATATAAAAACTCAAACCATAAAGAGACAAGTAAAGTAAATGGAATGGAAAGTGCTCTTTGGTTAATTTTACTAATTATCTCTACAACACGATTACAATTTAACTCTTCAATCTTCAGACCTCACCTTCACCCAAATATATGGATCTCACAGTGAGGAGTCAATAAAGGAGTAGAGGGTATGTTTACTTCAACCAACTTATATTGGAGGTAAAATTTTAATGAAGCTTGAGGCCTTCCTATACTAAAATGTCTAAATGAAATACATGCAATTTTTTTCCCCAAAAGAGAGATTGATTTGCAATGCTTGAAAATGAAAGTGTTCAACATAAATTGCAATTATAACTTCCATTGGAGGAATAAAATTAACTTACAAGTGTTGCATGTGTCTCATCAATGAATTAAAATGATATAAATAATTTGCTTGAAAGTAAAATTTATTTCAAATAGACAATAACAATGAATTGCTCCAATATTCAACATAACCATGAAGCATAAAAATGAAGCATGTATTCAAGGGCTCATGAAACAATTTACCAAGGTAAATGGAAACGAATCAAAGTTTGTTAAGAATATAAAATGCTTGCATGTAAATGAGGAATTGCCCAAAGTAAAGTGTAAGCTTGTAGCTTCAAGTAGCGATGAGATAGAAAATGCAAAGCTCAAGTGAAATTGTAACAAACTTTAACGTAAAAATGAAATGTGATAGTGAGGTTGTGTTAATTCCCAATTAAAACATGCATGTAAGTAAATGAAGTGCGAAAGTTTAAACCATGCAAATGCCAATCCACCTAAGAGAAGCCTCCCTTTAAATGGGGAGATAAGATACCATGGGAGAAATCTCAAGCTTCACAAGCAAATTAGATCTTTTATTAATATTACAATGAGAAGAGGGCTCTTCAAAGTCCTCAACTAAACTTCAAAGAGAGTCCTCACAATAATTGCTTGAAACTTTGACACTAGACCTCTTTTCTTGAGAAAGTAATTACAAGATTTCACAAAACGTATGCAAGGGAAACAAGGTGAAAGTTTCCTCCAAATGCCCACAGCTTAGAAAGGAAAATGGGCAACCCTTTAGTGAACTCGACTTGGCCAAAATAGGCCTCAAAAGGGCTCATGACATCCCTTGAAAATCAAACCTCCAACACTTGCCATACGTCCTGCAAACACTTGTTAGATGTTGCGGGAAGTTGCTCTTCAAAATCTGCCACACAAGAGTTAGCAAACAATCCAAACAATGGCTGCAAAAGAAGTTAAGTAATAGTGAAAAAATCAACAAGATAAATGTATATGTACAGTTATAATTTACAAAAGGCTAAGCTAAAGAGTGAGAGTAAACTCTCATATTTTCTTAGCCATCTTCAAGCTCTTAGATAGCAAATGAAAGAAATGAAGTACAATGTTTTTTAAAAGAGATTTAAATTTAAAAGTACTCGGCTTGTGTACAAACTATGTTCCAAAACCATTACAAAAATGCTTTGTAAGATATGAATATGAAAGCTCAAGAACAAATGAGAGCTCCTTTAAGAATGTATCAAGAGTGGGTTGGTCTCTCCAAAGACTTCCCCTCATGCTTGACTATGTGATCCCAACAAGATGTTCCCTCTACAAAACTTCAATCAAGAATTAGTTCCATATAGATTTAATAATAAACAAAGATAAGAAACTCTAGAGATTTATTTAAAACCGATTGGAGCATTCTATAGCTAGAGCATACTTCTAAATCAAATGTCAATGCAAGATACCTCTACATTAACAAATCTACAAGAGCATATAGAAACAAATTAGATCAGAGCATGAGTAAAATGAATTATACCAATGCTCAACAATTCATCACTCGAAAAGGCGGAACACCTCATGAATGAAACCCCAAAGTCGATTGATATTTCTAAAAGTGTACAAGGCATCGACGCTTCCGCAAGCACAATAGCTAGTAACAAGATTGATACAAATGGGAGCTCAAGGCTCTATTATATAGAACTATGGGAGCCAATCCCAATGTAGAAGTGATTGAACGAGTGGCATGAGGTGAAAATCCCAAAGAGAAATTCGAATTTGTTGAATGGAGCTCCAATGCGAAGTGTAAAAACTCGAATTCTGGCAAGTGGACATCATTTTCTTCTTCCTTTATGTGCTAAATTTGAATCTTACGATGGAATGACAAGTGTATATGGGTGGTAACCCATGTGGGGACAATTTCCCACAAAACCATCCACCAAATATTCTCCCAAATTCTTCCAAATGTGCATTAATTTCACAAATTCGAATTTTCAAGTAAGCAACTTTCTCATTTATTGCCATAAATTCGATTTTATTTGAGAATGTGTCATTTCCTTGATTTTAGAAGTCTACATCACCTTGGGACTTCACTTTAACTCCCCCATAATTTTCCACCTCATTTCCACAACATTTAGCATGTGTGGATATTTATTTTTCTCCATTTATTTAATTTTCGGTTTAATTAATTGCCAAATTTCCCACTAAGCTTAGGAAAAGTGGGTTTTGAGGGTTAAAAACACATTTTTAACTCCTCAAAGAGTGTCATAGTAGAAATTTGAGGGTGAGAGGTGAAAATTTGATTACTTAGATTTGATTACTCAGACCCCATACAACTTCTCTAGACATCACTTATTACATTACAAGTACAATTTTCTATTGCAATTTCTGTAGTGCTGAAAATCTAAACATTAGAAAAATGACTACCTAAACCTAACCAAATTCCACATTTTTTTTGTGTGATCTAGGATGGTAATATACATCGACTCTAGACATTAAGATGTGTTAGGGGCTCAACCTTCAAACAGTGACCCCGACTTTAGGGTAAAAAGTGAGTGAAAAAACCCAGAAAATTATCTACCTCTGAAAAAAAGGGATAATTAACCAGATAAAAAAAACACTCCAATGTGTACTCGTTTGCTAATCGAGTCCCAACATCCTACGCTTGTTATAGACTCAAAACTCATCATTACTAGTATCACTTATTACAATTCCCCGCAGGGTGTAGAATCTGGATACAAGAAAGATGATGAGAAAATAGAAGTAGAGTTTAAAAACTTTGTTGACTGATGATATCTGATAGTGCAAGTGTCCATTGGTACATCCTTGGGCATGCAGTCTTCATATAATCATCAGGTGCCACTCCACTGGTCAACACGTCCAAGAGAAAAGACAAGCTAGTGTGCACTTCTTAGAGAAGAGAAATGTGATGAATGATGATGATCAATAATGGAAAGTGGCCCCTCTATTTATATGAGTGTAACCAAGTCACTTTTCCATAATGTTACAAGAAAATCCTTGAAATGTCTACTTTAAGCATTCAACTAGGTCAAAGGTTACAACTCGACCTTTAGATAGTTCAAAAACATAATAAAATTGCCCAAATAACCCACATGTGGTCGAAATAAGACTCTCCACCATGACATCATACTCCAAGAAATCTTCCTTTGTGCCTACTCTAGAGGTCTTCAAGTTTTGATGGAATTTCCACAATGGATTCTCCATGAATTTTGACGCCCTAGTTGTCACATCAAGAGGGAACCCTAGAAGTTAATCCTTCAACTTTGGGATTCTTTGAAGGCAAAATTATTTATTACTTGGTGAAGTAAATCATTCATTGCCTTTTTCTCTCTCCTACCTTGAGCTTGGATGCTAATATATATTTTATCAAATTGCGAACCTAGATCGCGTGTAGTTTCTTTTCAAAAGGGTTTTTAGTGGAAAGTCTTAATAGCTTCTCCCAATGTTTGCACTTTTGTTGAACCTTTCCATTGAATGAGCTACGTTGCCTCACTCCAAGCCTATCATAGAGACATTTATCACAAGTGAGTATTATTGGGACTCCTCTTGTCGATGAAAATCAGAGAAGAGTAGGGGAGTTTGGTCGTGGTGACAGTGGTCCTTTGTCCCAAGTGTTGTGCCCTTTGGCTTTTGCCTCTTTACAAGGCCTGCTAGTTTGTGTAGCAACAGGCTCAGAGGGACTCAACGAGCTTAGAAGGAGAGTTAGCCACCCAATGGAAGTCTAACCTTCAGGTTCAAGCAAGAAAGTGGAGTCTTCCAGGCCATGCAACGTCAATCTTGTAATGCCTGTAATGTTCGTCTATGGATTGCATTGATTGGAAGCTCCTCTGATGTGGTCATGTTGCCCCACTTTTAATAAACAATTTGAATAAGAAGTTCAATGGAATTGAAAGCGAGACCGTCATAGAATGATTGTAGTTGTTTTTCCATTTCTTTTGATAGATGGCATGCCACATGGGTCCTCTTAGTTGAGGAGATACACTCATTTGAAAATATTATGGCCCAATGCATGAACCATTTTCTCCAAAGCCAGTAAAATCATAATGGTGTGACTCCCCAATGAATGTTATAATGAAAGAAGAAGCCCACCCAAGTCAGCATGGTAAAGGGTTTGTTAAAGGCATTTTTTTTTTTGTAAAGTTGGCACCAAAATTTGTTAAAGATTGTGCGTGAGTTTTGATTGTGTGGAATCTCGGCCAAAAGTTAGGGATATGGTTCCATATGTTAGGGTTAGTGAAAATATTAAGGTGGAAACTGATCCAGGTGGATGTTGGTGGCCACCCACCTATTCCACTTGGACCCCCACAATTGTCTTTTTCAGTTTTTCAGTTCCTTAATTGTAGCACAATTTACTATTTTTAGCAGTTTTTCGGGTCCTAAACTTCTGGAGCCGTTTTGAGGCCGTAAACGACGTTTTTTGGGAAATTTGGGAGCAACATCGGTCCATGGACCGATGGGCCGATGTTGCTCTTCCCAAAGTTGTAGTCCTCGGATAGATCTTTCTAAAGAGCTATTGTGCGCGTCAAACGGAGATCGTGTGCCAAAGTTACGACCCCAGGAAGTTGATGTACCAATTTACTTGAAACAGGGCTCATAGTTTGGCGTTTCATCTACTAAGGTTAGGTTTTTGGATGTTTAGGGTTTTCCATTGTTTCTGAACAATAAATAGGCCTTCGAGCCTCATTGTAACACAGTTCAGAGGCATGTTGCTGCCACATCTCTTCTCAGAGATAAGCTGCCATTGCCGTAGCTAATTTATTTCCATTTCTGTTTGTAACCATATTTCAGTATTTTACATTAATGAAATGAAGTATTATTTCTGCTGCGTCTCTGTGTTTATGGTTATTTCTGTAATTTGTTGTGTTCCTATATAAATCCGGATCAGAAACACTAGATTATGTGGCACATCGTCTAACCCAGGGTCGAGCCCTTAAAGCTCTGTTCCCCAAAAGTCATATATAAATATGCATGCTATGAAGGAGAACCGAATAATCTTAATAATGCATATTGACAGGTGGAATCTGCTGTGGCAAGCCATGTGAGGCATAACTGTCAGGGGGAGAGAAGCAGTTAAAGAAAGAAATGCATATTGCAAGAAGACAAAGGAAGATATTTCGTTAGGGGGAGTTACCCTTTGCCATTGATGTCAAAGGGGGAGAGAATTTAGGAATGGAAAATGAGAAGCATGGAGACAAGGGGAGCAATAATCGCAGGGGGAGTATGTGTGTTGCCACCAACGACAAAGGGGGAGATTGTTGAATGGTGTTGCCAAAGATGCCAACATCGATCTTTGAATCCTATTAATATTCGTCTATTGATTGGAAGCTCCTTCCATGTGGTCACAATGCCTCGCTTTTGATGAAAAATCTAGATAACTAGTTCAATGAAAATGCAAGTGAAACCATCATAGAATGATTGTACTCATCTCACCATTTCTTCTAATAGGTGGCACACCAGGTGGGTCCTCTCGATTGAGAAGATATGCATTTAAAAATAGTATGCCCCAGTGCATGAACCGTTTTCCCTAAAGCCAATAAAATCATAATGGTGTGGCTCCCCAATAAATGTTATAATGCAAGAAGAAGCCCACCCAAGTTGGCATGCCAAAGGGTTTGTTAAAGGCAATTTATTTTTGTAAAGTTAGCACCAAATTTTTTTAAAGATCGTGCATGAGTTATGATCACATGGAATCCTGACCAAAAGTTAGGGACATGGTTCCATATGGCAGGGTTAGTGAAAATATTAAGGTGGAAACCCTAGATTATGTGGCACGTCTACCAACCCATGTTCCACCCCTTAAAGTTTTGGTCCACAAAAGTCATATATAAATTTGTATCCTATGAAGGAGAAGGTTTGTAAGCATGAAGTATGATCTCGAACGAATGAACTAATTCCGAATTTAGTCGAGTGTTTCATGCTACAACTTTTTGCAAGGTTCATTGATTTGTTTGTTTAACTTTGGTTAAGGTCTAGTTATATATATGTAGCTAAGTCACAAGGTTTATTGAACTTCAACCTTCAGGTTTGGAATTTGGCGAATCAAAAAGAAAAAATTGAAGTTCATTTAAGTTTGTCGAACCTCAAAATGTATCTAATTTAACTTTTTTTTTATGTTAGACGAAAAATTTGATTTAGGGTTTTGTTTGACCCTCGACATTGCACATTTCTCCGTTCATTTATTTGTTGCGTCTCAAGCAACCCTCACCATTGAAGTCCGCATGTATTGTGTAATTCCTGTGGTGTGTAATTCCTTCGCTCGGTCTATTTCCTTACTTGTAGTGGCTTGTAAACGTTGTAACACGCTCATCCCACATCTAGCCAAGTAACTAGCCAACCGGGGTAAATATGCAATGAAAGGCCACTATAATGGGATTCAACCTCTTAGGTGGCCTTAAGGAATTGGAATTGACAGAAACACACCACAAAGGCACTCGTAGGAGCCATCCCAACCACTCAGGTAACCAGTGTCTGAGACCAACTGAAGATTTAGACCATTAGATCCATAGATGCTCCCTTGATATGGGCATGCATGTGTCTAGGAGCAATATGGACGCTCCCACATAATAGGTATGCATGCATCCAGGGACTTTTCTCCTCAGACCTATGCCTGCATTTCCGGGATTTGTGCCACTTTTTCAGGCCCAGAGCCCATGGCACTACCTAGAACTCAATGACACTCTCAAAAATGAATTTACACAACACAACAATGATGCGTTTGCAGAAACAATGACAAGGTCTAGAATGTACCCCTACTAGCCATGGCAAATATTTCGTCTAACATGTCACAAATATGTAATCTACAGGTTTAAATAACAGATCTGAGCATAGGGGTCTCATACTTATCTAAGAATCCCTAAGAAGCATTGTTCCCTTATATCATTAGTTGCATTATCATCTATTAGGTCATAAACCAACATAATAACAACAGAAATATCAAAGATAAATCAGCCATAGAATCTACATATAAACCAGTATAATACTCATGAATTAGCAAGGAGAAATAACCTCATATTAATGATGCAAAAGCCAACCCGGGATGACACTACCACGTTCCACCCGTACATAGAATGAGTGAGCCAATACTCTCTTCAACCATTCACCCTTGTGCCATATTCCAAGTATGAATGTGGGACTTAAACCAAAAGAACCAACTAGGGCATCCCGAGGCTACACCACCTCACTCTCATCAATGGAAACTAGGATTTACTGTAATCCATCCCGGATCACTAGGCCAAAACAATAAACATGTAATAACAGACTTTACCATGATTTCCACAAGATCACTAGGCCAAACAAGCATGGATGCCACTAAATTTCTCCACCTACACCATGAGGAATTTTCCTATCTCCTAGTCTCTTAGGCTTTACCACAATCCACACTAGATCACTAGGCCCTAAAGCGAGACCCACTCTCCAGGCTTTACCGCATATCCCCTCTCGGGATTACTAGGGCTGATGAAGAGCACCCACCTCTAGGCTTTGTCATATATCCCACCATTCATTGGTTAAGGATTCCTAGGCCCATCGAGGCAACACAAAATCCGGCTTTACCGCAACCCACAGTCCAGTTCAGGGGTTACTAGGCCATTTGTTCTATTATTCAGAGATCCACCTCACTCATACTCGAATCCATCCGCCAATCCTGCTCAACCGAAACATGAGAACCCGATCACACCATGGCTATTTGGAAATGGCAAGGCTAGGCTGAAAAACAGTATCACACCTGGCAAAACCCATGCCATAACAACGAAGAACCACATGCAATACCATGCATGCCAAATCTAGCAAGGAAAACACACATGCAAATTGATACCTGCAAAAAATCCTATTGTAGTTGCTTGAATCTGCACTTCCTTGCTTGCTCATTCCTTCTTCTTGCCTTCTTTTCCTTTCTTGATCCAATGCCAAAGTGCTCCAAGAAAACTCTGTGTCCAAGAGTAAGAGAGAGAGAGAGAATAATGAGAGAGCTCTAAAACTGAACTGTCAAAAGTTACCAACTCATCCTTAGAAGCCTTTTTATCAATTAGGCCTCTATTTTCTTCATTTTCCATTATTTTCCGTCATTTTCCTCCTCACATGCAACTTGTGACCTTTCACCTTCCTTTTCTCCTAATTTCTATTATTTTCATAAATAAATGTGCTAAAAATGCCATTTTGCCTTTCCAAAGCCTTTGCCATTGCCTTTGCCGATTTCCTTAGCCATAATAAACCAATGAACACCCACTCTAGGATGTTTTGCCCAACATTCAACATGGAATAAGTGTCCCATCAACCGTGGTTATTATTTTGCCTTTATTAATTTTTATTACATGGAATTTTTCACTAGGGTTGTTACAAAACCCTATCCCTTGGGGGACATCGTCCTTGGTGTACAACCACACCAATACCTCAGCAAAACCGTTGAAAAGCAAACATACTGCCCATTGAGCTTTATAACATAGCTCGATGTAGTATTTACAATGATCACCCTACTAAAAAGCAAACCAATGTGACAACATAACAACATGACAACGATAATGATATGACAACCATACTGCTTATTGGAGCTTTATAACATAGCTCATGGCGGTATTTACATCAATATACATATGTGCATATATCAAACATCACCAAAACATGTACAAAAACATATACCAAAACATCCGCTCAACCAACGAATAAGGAATGATACATAGCCCGCATCTGATCTGCCATCTCTCATGTAGCTTCATTGGGTCCAAAGTGCTTCCACTGCACTTTAATCTGCTCGATTGCTCGGTTCTAGAGCATGAACATCTTTCTATGTAATATACACTGAGGTTCCGATTGAAATTCTCCATCTGGCTACATCTGCAATACAGACTAGTGAATCACATGATCAACATCTTTAACATACTTCTTAAGCAGTGACACATGGAAAACATCATGGACTTTTACTGTCGGAGGCAATACAAGTCGATAGGTTACTAGCCTAATCCTCTCAATAATCCTGAAAGATCCACAAAACATGGTGCGAGCTTGGCACATGATCTAATCCGCAAGGAGCTCTTCTTCGGCTTGATGTGCAAGTACACCTGCTCCCCAACGTGGAACTCCTTGAACAACCTATTTCGATCTGCATAATGTTTCTGCTATCCTGTGTTGCTTTCAAATTCTTCTTGATTACCTGCATTTCCCACTCCATGTCTGCCAACATGTCGGGTCCAATCAACACCTTGTTAACTGGATCATGCCAATTGATGGGAGTATTGCAACTTCACCCATACAATGCCTAAAACAGACTCATCTTCAAAGATTCCTAATACCCATTGTTGTAAGTGGACTCTTCCCACTTTTGCTGCTGATGTTTCACGTACATCCTCAACATGTCCTCCAATATCCTGTTGATCCTCTTAGTCTGTTCATCTGTCTGTGGATGATAAGTTGTACTGAAGGCCAACTTTGTGCCCAAACCCGCAAACAACTCCTTCCAAAACTTGGAAGTGAACTTCGCATCCCTGTCTAATACAATCTTCTATAGAACACCATGCAATCTGACCACATATCTAATGAATACTTGTGCTACATCACTAGCTGAGAATGTAGAATTTATTGGAATCAAGTGCATAACATTTGTCAACTTGTCCACAACAACCATGATGGAATCGTGTTGTCTCACTGGCCTCGACAAACTTGTGATAAAGCCTATGGAAATGACCTCCCATTTCCACTATGGAATTGCAATCAACTATAGTAGTCCACCTGGATGCCTACACTCTGTCTTTACCTGCTGATAATCCAAACATCTAGCCACAAACTCTGCTACATCTTTCTTTAGATTCGACCAATAATAAAACTTCTTCACTGCAGTTAATGTCTTCTAATACCCTATTTTATCTAAATATCGTTTCGCATGAAACTCCCTCAATATCACCTTCTTGAGCTCACTGTTGTCTGGCACATATATCCTATCCCTAAATCTAACCAATCCATCTATTGTGAAATGATAGTCCACATCCTGTTCACCTGCACCTATACCACTACCAGTACCTGTACTCTGCTGCAACCTATGCACAATTTCCATATACTTGTCATCCTGCTGACTTGCCTGCAAGTTCCTATCCTGTAGATCTGTCCCATAGGAATTCATAGCTGCTATATGATTTACTTGTATCCACTTGCTACGAGCATCTGTGTTCCTGTTCTCCTTTCTTTTGATGTATCTGATCTCAAAATCGAACTCACTGATCATGGCCAACCATCTAGCTTGCCTGAATAGATTCGGTTGGTCAAATAGATACCTCAATCCACTGTGATCACTCATTAATACAAACCTCCTACCAAGAACATAGGCCTGCATGTCTTCAATGCATGTATGATCGCTGTTAGCTCAAGATCATGTGTCGGATAATTATGCTCGTGCTCATTCAGTTTCCATGACTCATAACATAGCACATGTCCATCCTGCATAGGGACTCCACCAAGTCTTTTCTTGCAAGCATTTGTACATACTACAAACTCTTTGTCTGAGTCTGCAATCTTTAACACTGGAGCATGTGTCAACAACTATTTAAGCTACTCAAAACTGACCTCACTCCCGTGTCCATTCATACCTCTTACCTGTCCTTTGCAATGATGTGATAGGGTAAGAAATCTGTGAGAAGTTCATGATGAACCTCCTATTGTAATCTGCCAATCCCATGAAAGATCTCATCTCATCTACATTCCTAGGAGCTGCCCACTCCATGATAGCTCTTACCTTTTCTGGATCCACTGCTATGCCCTCCTTGGAGACATGTCCCAAGTAATGTACCTCAGTCTGAAAGAAACTATGCTTGCTAAGCTTAGCATGCAACTGATGCTCTCTTAACAACCTCAACACTGCTGCCAAATGCTCGATGTGCTCTTCCTCATTTTTAGAATATACCAATATGTCATCAATGAATACACTATCAAACTTGTCCAAATATGGACGTAACGCACTATTTATCAAACACATAAAGGTAGCTGGAGCATTACAAACCGAATGGAACTACAACAAACTCATAATGCCCATACCTGGTCTGGATCTCAGATCAATCTTCAAGGATACTGCTGCTCCCTTTAGTTGATCAAACACGTCATCAATCTTCGACAAAAGATACCTGTTCTTGATGATCACTTTGTTCAACTGCTTGTAGTCAATGCACAATCTGAGAGTACCATCCTTCTTCATTACAAACAATACCGGTGCGCCCCAAGGTGATACACTTGGCCTAATACATCCCTTGTCAAGCATCTCTTTCAGATGCAACTTTAACTCTACCAACTCAGGTGTGTTCATCTTGTGTGATGCTTTTGATGTTGGTGTTGCCCCTGGTACCAACTCAGTAGAAAAGACTACGTCCCTACGAGGTGGCAACTCTGAAATATCTGTAGGAAATACATCTTGAAACTGTTGTAGAACTGGGTACCTGCTCAGATGAACCTCCTATAGTAATCTGCCAATCCCATGAAAGATCTCATCTCATTTACATTCCTAGGAGCTGCCCACTCCATGATAGTTCTTACCTTTTCTGGATCCACTGCTATGCCCTCCTTGGAGAAATCTATGAGAAGTTCATGATGAACCTCCTATAGTAATCTGCCAATCCCATGAAAGATCTCATCTCATCTACATTCCTAGGAGCTGCCCACTCCATAATAGATCTTACCTTTTCTGGATCCATTGCTATGCCCTCCTTGGAGACAACATGTCCCAAGTAATGTACCTCAGTCTGAAAGAAACTACGCTTGTTAAGCTTAGCATACAACTGATGCTCTCTCAATAACCTCAACATTGCTGCCAAATGCTCGGCATGCTTTTCCTAATTTTTAGAATATACCAATATGTCATCAATGAACACACTATCAAACTTGTCCAAATACGGACGTAACACACTATTCATCAAACACATAAAGATAGCTGGAGCTTTACAAACCGAATGGAACTACAACAAACTCATAATGCCCATACTTGGTCTGGATCTCAGATCAATCTTCAAGGATACTGCTGCTCCCTTTAGCTGATCAAACACGTCATCAATCTTCAACAACAGATACATGTTCTTGATGATCACTTTGTTCAACTGCGTGTAGTCAATGCACAATCTGAGAGTACCATCTTTCTTCATTACAAACAATACCGGTGCGCCCCAAGGTGATACACTTGGCCTAATACATCCCTTGTCAAGCATCTCTTTTAGATGCAACTTTATCTCTACCAACTCAGGTGTGTTCATCCTGTGTGGTGCTTTTGATGTTGGTGCTGCCCCTAGTACCAACTCAGTAGAAAAGTCTACTTCCCTATGAGGTGGAAACTCTGAAATATCTGCAGGAAATACATCCTAAAACTGTTGTAGAACTGGGTACCTGCTCAGATCATCTGCATCCTCAACTTCCTTACCTTTGTCGCTAGAAATATGCATTGCAAATAACACAACCTTTTTTGCGATTGCACTTTGCTTGCATAGCTGTAACCATCACAATTGATGTGGATTTCTTCTTTCCCTGTAAGACTTTTGGTTCCCCTTTGTCATCCAAGCACTCAATGGATTTTTCATAACAATCCACCTTGGTCTTGTGAAGGTACAACCAATCCATGCCCAAAAACATACTGTATGATCCCAATTGTAATACATTCAAATGTGCTGTGGCAGGCATACCATTCAAATCAAATGTACAAGCTCTTACCCAATGATGAACTCACTTCTTTGTATTTGTAGCCTGCTGCACTAACCAAGATTCATCATGTACTTCTTTATTCAAGCCACACTTATCCACCAAGTCAGGACTAACATAACTATAATTAGATCCAGGGTCAATCAAAATAGAAACAACTTGATCACAAAGCTTACTGTCCATCTCAATGATAGATATTTGATGGTCTGCCTGTCTGTTATCTAGTACTGTATAGATACGAGGAACGCTCTGACCAACATTCCCAACAACGTGCGCCTCATGTGCACTATATATCTGAGGCCTACCACCCTGATTCTATGGACAACCTTTCTTAAGGTGTTCCTTACCGCATGTCCAACACTCCAACCGTCCAGTACCATCACCTCTATGCTGCTACTGTGACCCATGTCTCTGTCTAGCTACATTGAACTTCTTTTGTGCTGCCACATTTTCTTTCTCTTCTACATTCTGAGGCCTTGTTCTTTTCGGTTGCCATTTACCCTTACCTTTATCCTTATCCTTCCCTTTCCATCCTTGCGGAGATTCATTCTTATGCTTTCACTGTTCATAGCAATGCTTCAATTTCCCAATAACTTCCTCAAGTGACCGAGGTTCATCATACTCAATCCGATCTCTGAATGCTAATGACAAACCACTGACAAATTGCTGAACTTTAGCCTTCTCATCTTTAAGATACGGTATAAACCTCAATAGCTCCAAGAACTTGGTCGTATACTAATCTTCTATCATCATTCCCATCTTTAGCTCATAGAATTCTTTGGCCTTACTGTCGTAGTACCTTTCTGACAAGTACTTCCTAGAAAACCTCTTGAACTCATGCCGAATCAAGTCTTCCATCTTGATGTCTCTAACCTGCTTCACATCTTCCCACCAGATATCTGCTTTACCTTTCACGTTGAAGATAGTAACCTTGGCCTTCATGTTTTCTGTGTACTCATGCAACTCAAAGAACTTGTTCATCCCAAGTATCGAAGCCTCTGTATCTTCTAACTTCTTCAAGTCTACATCAAAAGTAAGTAGATTTGCTTTCTTAAATTCATCTGGCAGGTATCCCCTATCATTCCTCCTGTAAGGATGATAACGATGATGATCATAATGCCTATCAGAAACAAAACTAGAGTAGTATATGTGTCCATCACCTCTCTTATCCGGAGTATCCAACAATCTGCCATCTCTAACCATGTCATCTCTATCCTCCCGGTGACCATCATGAGACCTATTGCATTTTGCCCCATTAGTTTTGTCCTCCTGTCCATGGCTGATTTCAAGTGGCCCCCGTTGCTGCAATTTTGACAAACTCTGAAGGAGTATTGCATTAACCTCTGTTTGTTTCTCTTGTGCCTACATGATTGTCATTGTCCACCTTACAACTCCTTATTTCTTCCTTCAAGCTTCTCAATTTGTCTGCTAAATCAGAAGAGTGCCCAACACCACGCTGTTCATCTGATTCATAGGGGAATCTTTGTAGTGTACCATCTTGCTAGTCATTTATGATCTCATTCCTACAAAGTATACTATGTCAGCTAAACCAAATCACAATAAACCAACGTACCTTAGCAAAATTCGGGGAGGATATCTCATCTGCAAGATCATCAAATCAACGTAATACATATATAACATAATCATGACGACATATACATATAATACATAAGCATATAAGCATATATCCATCATTCTAGCTAGAGTCCAGTCATCAATGCATGACCATATCAACTACACATACTGTGACCTCATGCATGACAACAACAACCATACCAATGTACACTGACAATATGCAAGCATAAACAACATATAACCAATCATACACTCATGACGACACACTTCAGAACAACAACATCCTCTTTCACATGGTGACATCACTACAACCATGATCGACACCATGCATATGGAACAAGCATATACACCACAAGAATGATTAAGACACGTGCAACCGACAGGAATGCATGACCAACGCACATCACCAATCTAGTCCAAGGGGTGATTCATGCTCTGATACCACTCTGTGGTATTAGATATGACCCAGAGAGAACGAAAACTAGACACCACCCAAAAAGAATGAAACCCACTCTGATACCACTCTGTAACACCCTCATCCCACATCTACCCAAGTAACCGGCCAACTGGGGTAAATATGTGACGAGAGGCCACTATAATGGGATTCAACTTCCTAGGTGACCTTAAGGAAGTGGAATCGACGGAAACACACCACAAAGACCTTCCACATCAGCGACAGAACTCTGAGGAGCCATCCCAACCACTCAGGTAACCAGCCCCTGAGACCAACTGAAGTTTTAGACCATTAAACTGCCAGACACTCCCTTGATATGGGCATTCATGTGTCCAGGAGGCTCTGGATGCTCCCACAACATAGGTCTGCATGTGTCCAAGGACTTTTCTCCTCAGAGTGGTGCCTGTGTCTCCAGGATTTGTGCCATTTTTTTAGGCCCAGAGCCCAGGTCACTACCCAGAACTCAATGACTCTTTTGGAAATGAATTTACACAACATAATAATGATGCATTTGCAAAAACAATGATAAGGTCTAGAATGGACCCCTAATAGCCATGATAGGCATTTTGTCAAATATTTCACAAATATGTAATCTACAGGTTTAAATAACAAATCTGAGCATAGGGGTCTCATACTTATCTGAGAATCGCTAAGAAATATTGTCCCTTTATATTATTAGTTGCATTATCATCTATTAGGTCATAGATACATTATCCATTCATTTACAAATCAAACATGAGGAGAGCCATACATCATCACTGTCATAATACATGCTTATAACCAACATAATAACAAGATAAATATCAAGGATACATTAGCCATAAAATCCACATATAAACCAGTATAATACTCATGAATTAACAAGGAGAAATAACCTCATATTAATGATGCAAAAGCCAACCCGGGATGGGACTAGCACGTTCCACCTGACCATAGAATGGCTGAGCCAATACTCTATTCTGCCATTCACCCTCGTGCCATATTCCAAGCATGAATGTGGGACTCAAACCAAAAGAACCAACCAGGGCATCACGGGGCTACACCACCTCACCCTCATTAATAGAAACTAGGCTTTACCGTAATCCATCCTAGATCACCAGGCCAAAACAATAAACATGTAATAACAAGCTTTACCATGATCTCCACTCGATCATTAGGCCAAAAAACCATGGATGCCACTGAATCTCCCCTACACCGTGAGGAATTTTCCTGTCTCTTAGTCCCTTAAGCTTTACCGCGATCCACAATGGATCACTAGCCCTAAAGGGAGACCCACTCTCCAGGCTTTACTGCATATCCCATTCTGGGATTACTAGCCCTAATGGAGAGCACCCACCTCTAGGCTTTAACGTATATCCCACCATTCACCGGTTGATGATTCCTAGGCCCACCGAGGCAACACAAAATCCAGCTTTACCGCAACCTACAGTCTGGTTCAGGGGTTACTAGGCCATGTGTTCTATTATTCAAGGATCACCTCACTTAGATTCGAATCCTTTCGGCAATCCAACTCAACCAAAACATGAGAACCCCATCACACCATGGCTATTCGAAAATGGCAAGGCTAGGCTGAAAACATTGCCACACCTGGCAAAACCCATGCCATAAAAACAAAGAACCACATGCAATACCATGCCTGCCATATCTAGAAAGGAAAACACACATGCAAATCGACACTTGCAAATAATCCTGTTGTAGCTGCTTGATCCTGCTCTTCCTTGCTTTCTCGTTCCTTCCTCTTGCCTTCTTTGCCTTTCTTGATCCAATGTGAAAGTGCTCCAAGAAAACCCTGTGTCCAAGAGTGAGAGAGAGAGAGAGAATAATGAGAGAGCTCCGAAACTGAACTGACAAAAGATATGAAGTAATCCTCAGAAGCCTTTTAATCAATTAGGCCTCTATTTTCTTATTTTTCCATTATTTTCCTTCATTTTCCTCCTCACATGCAATTTGTGATCTTTCACCTTCCTTTTCTCTTAATTTCCATTATTTCCATAAATAAATGTGCCAAAGATGCCATTTTGCCTTTCCAAAGTCTTTGCCATTGGCTTTTCCAATTTTTGTAGCCATAATAAACCAATGAACATCCACATTAGGATGTTTTGCCCAACATTCAGCTTGGAATAAGTGTCCCATCAACCGTGGTTATTATTTTGCCTTTATAAACTTTAATTACATGGAATTTCTCACCAAGGCTATTATAAATGTCAGCACCGTCATTGCTGCCTCCCTCACCAAGCTTTCGTTGCCTATAAGCTTGAGTGACTTCCCATAAACTAGTTCAACCATACTTAATAGAAGCTTCTGACTTCTTAGGGGTGGTTGCTTTTGCTTGTTCATTAAGTTTATATATACATTTATTTATTTGAAAAATGTTATAAGCTAGCTCGACCATAATTAATAGAACCTTCTGACTTCTTAAGGGGAACCACTTTTGTTTGTTTATGAAGTTTATATATATATATATTTATTTGAGAAATGTTATAAACTAGCTTGACCATACTTAATTGAAGCTTCCAACTTCTTAAGGGTGGCCACTTTTGTTTGTTTGTTTCTATATATATATATATATAGTGAAAAATGTATAAAGCCAAATCTAAAAGTCAAACCTCATCTGAACCTCATCAAAAAATTTGAACACAAAACAAATTTAATAGCTGTCGAACCTAAATTTGAACCCGAACTCGAACCATGTGACTTAGATATGTAGTAGGTCTAGGTGGTGGTGCATTAGCCAAAGCATTTATAACTTATTGACGAAGAACTTGAAATTTTATAACCGCTTTGCTACGTAAATGTCCTTCAATATTTGCATAAAGAACAACGACGAAAAAATGAATTGCCTTATTGCAAAGGACCGTGACTATTCTTGATGGAACTATGTTGCTTTTTCTAGTTGATGAGTATGAGGTATAATTGGCCTTGAAGTCTTTGGATGAGTTCATTGATAAAAAATTTCCTTGGTTTCATTTTTTCTTGAGATCTAGTTCGAGTTCAGTCAAGTATAAGTTGTTCTAGCCTAAAGCTTTGATAATTTGTCATACAATTGAGGGCTCTATGGTGAGATGTGAATGATTTAACTAGTTCGTTTTTTTATTCTGGAATCGTTTGGACGAATGTGTTGGCTAAGGTCATGTGGAGGGACTCGTTCATGTCGCATTGTTTGTAAAGCCCATGAAACAATTTTTGTTGTTCTAGGTTGTTGGTATGTTTTGGCGTCATTTGAATTATCTATAGTCATATGCGCAATCAAACATTGAAGGCCTGGGCCATCGGTTTGTTAATCAATGACTGGGCGAGCTAGAATCGATGTGCCACGTCACCAAATTCCTGACAGTTACATTGATTCAACAACAAAATGAGAGCGAAACCATAACATCGTAAAAATCTTTGGGCCAAAATTGGTAGTGTATGTGAATGTGTATTTGCAGTTGCAGGTTCAATTCCATTGTGTGATTGGTCCGATTATTTTTATATACACTGCAATTTTTTTGCATGTTTAACAATCGTCAGTGGACCTTTTGTAGCACCAATGCTGAAATATGAACAATATGTAGAAGCACCTCCGAAATGTGATGATTTGTAGAATGGTTAATTTAAAATAAGTTTTATGGGTTAGGGCACAATCAAGGCTCCATAGTGAACAGTCTTAGAGACATGAGAAGTCTTGATGTTGTGCTATGATGATCAAATTCTTTATTATAAGGTGTAAAAGCTTATGAGTAGGTTGTTGTGAGAGCTTGACATGCTACTAGTGTTTGACAGAAGCATATGATTGCACTATTGAGCATATTTATTTGTATGCAGAGGATCTTTTAAATTTGAGTACTTTGTTTTATTGCAAATGTCATCATTGTAAAAAAGAATTGATTGTTGACTTCTCTTTGATGATTAAAGGAGCTCCTAGGGTTTGTTGAATAAGAGCTATTCATATAGATGCTGATGCCATTAGGTTTCTAGCAGTGGAATGTGTTGAACAAAATTACCGATCCAAAGCTATTATTGCAGAAAGGTAGTTGGCCTGGTGTCTTATGACTGTGTGTCTTGTAAGGCAGAAGTTGAGACAACTTAAGGTTGGGCACAAGATCAATTTGTGGCACACTGGCTTGTGTATGTGCCGAAGACCTAACAGTGACGTGCTTTCACGGTATTGACAATAGGGACACTAATAGCATGGACAACAACATTATGATGATGTTATGACACTATAGTGACTAAACATAAGTAATGACAACAATGGCATTATCGCAGTATTATGACAGTGATATGACAAGAGTAGAGGCAATTCAATAGTAAGTATTATTGATAGCAGCAACTAAGCAATATATTCAGTATAATCTATCTTATTCTTTTATCTTCTATCTTCTGGGTAGTAGGGTGGTAAAAGGCGAAGATTGGAGTCTCCTTAAGGTTGGAGCTTGAGAACACTTCCGGGCGACACGGTGGTGCTAGGGCAAGTTGGAGCTTGTAGGGCGTTGGAGCATTCTTCTAGTTGGAGTTCGTAAATCAAGGTGTTGGAGCATCCTTTCAATTAGAGTTGATAAAACTAGGGGGTTGGAGCCTCCTTCCAGTTGGAGCTAGTAAATTAGGGTGTTGGATCATCCTTTTAGTTGTAGCTAAAAAACCAAGGTTTTGGAGCCTCCTTCCAGTTGGAACTAGTAAGTCAGGGTGATGGAGCATCCTTTTAGTTGGAGCTAATAAATCAGGGGGTTGGCGCCTCCCTAGTTGTTGCTGGAGAATTTTGGAAGTTGGAGCTTCCTATCGATGTAATCTTTAAGACCTATATTAAAAGCGTTCAACGATTTTTTTCTTGGAAGGGTTTCCACCTAAAAAAAATCTCGTGTACTGTCTTTGATGTTGTGCATTATTTAATGGTGTTGATTAAATTATTAAAAAGAGTGAAATACTGATTCACCCCCCCTCTTAGTATTTCGCACAATTGGTATTAGAGTGGGTTCCTTCAGTTGCAACTTAACAATTGGAAGAGAAATCTTAGGTGAATCGAGATGGGAAAGTCAAGGAAGCATGCGTCTAAACGATTAAAGGAAGTCTTTGGTATTGAAATAGTTTCAGAACATGATACAACTAATGAAGAGAGTCATGTTGGTCTAGCCCTAACAAACATACCATCGTTGACTATGGATGCTTAGTAGAACTTGTTGCCCTCCGCTGCAAGTCTACACTAGTCCAGACCCTTGCCGCTGCTTGAAATTGCCTCAAGGATGTTGCTGATGCCAAATTGGGCCACTGCTGCATCCAAACCTCACTCCTCTGCATCTTGCTGCCAAAGGAAACTTATATCATACCTTTGCTGACCCAAGGTTGTTCTTCGTTGCTCGAGTAATGCCCACAACACCTCGTTGTCCAGTATTGGTCTCTAAACTTACTCTTTAGGGCTTAGAATGTTGTTGCTGTCCCTATAAGGCCTTGGAGGTGAATCACTGCTTCCTAGAATTGGTCTGAAACCCTAATTGGACCTCAAAAACCCTTATTATCACAAAAGGTGGTCCACTATCACACTTGTCCTCGAAAGTCTTATGCTGCCACAAACAAGTGCTAGAAAGAATGTTGTTGTCTCAAATGAAGGTCTGGTACTAATTCGTTTCTCCCACAGATGCCTCAGATTGCCTTGCTGGCCAAGATTTTAGCCACAAAAGTGACAAAATAGATGAAGGATGCTACAAACTTTATTCTCAAGCCAAATAATCCATAAAAATCTATTCTTTGTTGCCAAAACTAGATAAAACATGCCTCAAAAGATTATGCCAAATAGAATAAAGCGAGGGATTGGCTAGGGTGGAATCTTTCACCACTGAAACCAATCAGAAATAAAAGGGGCCTTAAAAAACTCATGAGCCTCAACAAACAAAATCAAAATATCCAACAATCATGATGAGAAAAATGATTTTCCTCTCCCTTATTTATAGATTCCCTTTGGGGTACTTTCTCCTAATTTTAATTTGAGGGCTCACAAATTTCCCTCCACTTTACCCCAAATTTGGCTTTTATCACAAGTTTTCCTCCAATTATCCTAGTTCGATAGGCTATTTCATCCTCCTTGATCCATTTAATTAGAAGTGGACATTACAGACTTGTAGTAGTATTTGTACAATATGACAGATGTGCAATATTTGATCATGTTTAAGATTTTGTAAATCTACTTTAAGGATTACAATTATTTGACATTTTGAATATATATATTCTTTTAAATTTTGATGTTGATGAATATGTTCTACTTCTTTATGCTCATTTCTTTTTTCTTTGTGTATTAATACTCATTTCTTATTTTATGTTCTTTTATCTTATATCTCATCTATTATATATATATATATATATAAAATTGAATTTGAATTGAACTTTATCTTGTTCCCCTATGTGTCTAGTGTCAGTATCTTCTGCTCTATGCATGGGATATTTTGGTTCCAGATCAATTTGCAATTCTCTTTCCTTGCTTCTATATCTCTGCCGCCTATAGGCCACGTTCATGCTCTGATACCACTGTAATGTACCAAAGCTAAAATAACCCAATAATCTTTTTAAAATTTTCTTTGGTGCATTCTGTCAAATAGTTTGCGAGCAAACATTTCTTCAAACACTTAGAGAGCAAAGTAAGGAACATTGTCATCAGAGATAAATTTAAGGGGCACAATCAATTTTTTATAAACATGGTTGAAGAGTACAAATGCAATATATTAGATTATGAACTTGGAACTCTTCTTTGGCTTATCAATTGAAATCTGAAGATCTACCCAACGATACTGCCCTTTGCTACAGTGAATTTAGTTTGGCAATGTAGTCAATTTGGGATCTTTGACATTAGCAAATGAAATCGCTCCATAAGAACTTGAAGCAACTCGTCCCTTCTGAGTGATTAATTTAGCCTACCTATAGCAATAGATGTCTGATTTAACATAGTAAATCCGACCCTTTCTATACCATGAATTTGACCCTCTTGAAGATATGAATTTGGCCCTTTAGCATATGGATCTCATCAATGAATTTCGCCTCCTGCTAGGAATCACGATTTTCCAAGAATCTCAACCTCCTTCAACATTTTATCTTGACCTTCTTAATAGAAGAATTTGGCCTCAACTTCAACACTATTCAATCCTCCTGTAGAATAATGAATCTGGCCACAAAATAATTTGATCGTGAGAATAAAATGACCTCCACAAAGAATGGATTCAACCTTCAAAGAGAATTGATTTGGATATACAATTTGAAGAAAATTTCGGCCTCCTTCTTGCAATCCAATTTGGCTTGTTGTCGCAAAGTCTAGCAGGCCTTGGAGAGGGAAACCCTACAAGCTATAAACAAGACCTATAAGCGACAATGGGGTGGTGGCCCATTGTTATCATAGCCAAACCCCCCTGCTCTTTAAAGATTTTCACCGATGAGAGGAGTCCCGATAAGATAGACATCACATATGATAGTAGGGTTTTGACACTTCCCTTCAAAAACAAATTCTAGTCTAATGTTTCTTCAATATAAGCTTATAACTTTTAATACCACAATGATAAAACCTTTTGGCTAAAGGGCGCAAGCTTAAATAAAAAACCTTTTCTCTATTTCCAGTTCTCCACTCTATTTGGCTCTTTGCCAAATATACACTTTACCAAAAGCTTCAACTCCCTTGGCGCTTCTCCAAAGATCTCTGCCAATATTGAGGTTCTACCAAATATAATAGTTCCACCAAGTCACCATTCTAACCTCTGTTAAGCCTTTGGTGTATCAGCTATCCATACCATTCTGCCAACGCTTCCAAATGTGGCATAACTACCAACTCTATCACTGCGAATTCTCCACTATAGGAAAACTTCATAATTAGACTAAGTACATCCACTATTAAATTAGCAGTAGAACACCCTGCTATTCCTGTAATTAGAATGGTGCAAGTCCATATCCATAATCTATAACTCTGCATATAATTCACTATGTATTTAGTAGTCTAATTATAACTTGAAATGTACAAATGTGTCATTCTCATAGGGAGTTGAGCAAAATTCGTATATCAAATTTACCATATGTGGGGCGCATCACCACCAATCCATATTACAGATTTTAATACCAATACTTTAAAATTGGTAACCTTCACAACTAATTCCAGGTTGACCGTATTCATTGTGCATTTCATGCTTTTCTTTGATGCAGGCCATTAATGGAGGTGACCAGTCTTCTCCTTTCAGTTTGATGCCAATCGATTCCAGCCAGAGCTCCCTTCAATCCAATAGATCTCCATTGAGAAAAACCATTGGAGTCTGTTTTTTTTTATCCTCACATTTTAATGTTGTTGCTGTATATATCATTACCACCACAGCAGGTTGCCCCGCATCTCAGACCTCGTCCTTTAATTAAAACATGCACTCACTTTTCGTTCTGGGGTAATTTCCCCCAGGCAATGGACCATAGTATTTGTTTACCTGAAAGAAATATAATGCACAAGAATCAATTGACTACGGGGAAGGTTCTTTCCCAGGGCCTACAACCCTAACTCTTATTGTCCCAATTTATTCCTTAGTCATGTAACTTCATATATTACAGAGAAGCTCCCTTTTCGAGTTACTCTGCCACAATCCCGACCCTACTTATTCCTTATCCCTGGATGTAATTCACCAAGGCTTAAAAAAAAACTAGGTATAACTCCAGTTGCGACCTCCCA
This sequence comes from Pinus taeda, assembly GCA_000404065.3. Classification (NCBI taxonomy): domain Eukaryota; kingdom Viridiplantae; phylum Streptophyta; class Pinopsida; order Pinales; family Pinaceae; genus Pinus; species Pinus taeda. The sequence goes on along the minus strand of APFE031494008.1, from coordinate 21,078 downwards.
ATACGATGTTCCTCCACGCTCTGTTTGAACTCGATGACAGGGATTCCAATGTACGCTATCTCAGTCTCTATTTAGATAGTAGAAACAATATTTGCTATGCGCACATAGGCTTTGTAATTCTTTAGAATCTACTGTCGAATAAAAGGAACGAGATGATTGTAGGAAAACTGTTATGGGGAAGTGAACAGAGTAATTGATGCTCTGCTTCACATGCTCTTTTCTTCTGCACTCATTTAAAATAGGTTGTACCATTCAACAAAGTGTTCTCACAATTGATTGGAAATTACATAATTTACAGAAGGCCCTTTTTGACCTGATTTACATTCTACGACCCATCTTGGCACTAAGCCAAATCTTTGGATCTCAAGCCTCTTGTTTGTTTCTCACTGGCTGCACAAATGCTTCTTCTTCTCTACCTCCCAACTATTTATTTACATCATTAAATACAAAAGAAATGTGAACTGATTTAGTTCAAATCCAAGGAATCTTCACCTAAACTAAATCCTCTAAATCCACATTTTCCTAAAAAACCTAACTTCCCTCATTTCTTTCAAGCTCACTCAGTATTCTCGAGATCTATCCTGAGTAATAGATCTGATTACAATTTTCATTCCTAAATACATATTTTCTAAAATATTTTGAAAACATAAGAAATAATTAAATAATTACATTAATTTGGGACCAACTCCCTTTGTAAACAAAAACCCCCTAGTCTAGTCAAAACACATTTTGACCTGGAAGTTGAATGTTCCTGCATCAACTTATAACAAGTATTATAGGTTTAAGGTGTGAAATGATCTCACTAGGAGGTCTAGAAAGGCACAATTTTGGTTCAAGGGTTCACAAGGAAGCAAATCGCTTTCTATGGAGATATTTAGAAACAAAGGCACAAGATCTAGGGTTTGATTGATTTGACGAGTCTTGGAGTGACTCAAAGCCAAGGCAATAATAAGAGGTTTCTTACAATGTATATTAGCATAGCCAAGGCTTGCGAAACCTTCAAGAAAGTCCTTAAGTTGAGGGAAGAAAAACTAGGGTTTCCCTCTTAGGGAAATCACCTAGGGCATGAGAATTTATGGATGAGATTGGAGTGGATGCCCACCAAATTGATAGGTTTTGTAGAAAACCCTACCTATTTGATGTTTAGGCTCTCGAACCACCAAAATACTCACTCCCTAGAAATTCACTCCAAGCCCTAGATTTCTTCTCTAGCCTTAGAAGGACCAAAATTTAGGAGAGGAAATATGGAGAAAATGTGAGAATGATCCCCAACAATGCCCTAGATTTCTTCTCTAGCCTTAGAAGGACCAAAATTTAGGAGAGGAAATATGGAGAAAATGTGAGAATGATCCCCAACAATTTGGACTAGTGCCTTGTCCTTTGGGCATATGGAGTAAATGATATTTTAGATTAGCTAATCTTGTTTCCAAGGAGGTTGAAATTTGATGCCTTGGTAACAAATTTCTAGCTTTTACCCACTCAATGAGAAAATGGATTTTTATGGGAGAGCTACAAGGAGTTCACCACTTAGACAATTCTTAACATATCATGCATGAGTAATGCATGCAATATTCATCTAGCTAGCATTCAATTAATCTTCAATGAAATTAGGGCACAATTTTAGCATGAACTAGAATGAATCATTCCATACATTAGACATAGAAAGTAGATTTTCAACAATTAAGAGTACTTACAAGACCATGTGCAAGAACAAAGTATGGTCTTGTAAAATCAACACCAAGGTGCATTTCTAGGCCCTATCCAAGGTATGAGGATGTGTGGATGCCAAATCCCAATGAACCAGTGGTCAGTTGAACCGAAGGGAGGTGGAATAGGGGCTCATAATGTAAGATGAAAAGTGGTAAGTATGGAATAGGGATAAATGGGGCTACACTATCTCAATCATGGCTTCCCAAGTAGTGCCCCTTCCTAAAGCCATGGGCCATTAGAAGAGGTCCCATTGGACTAGGATTGAAAATTAATTCCCCATTTAAGGTGAGGGAACATAATTACAGTCGAGATTCTTCTTTCTTCCGAATCAGCTCATAATCCATGTCAAAATGCCCAAATACAAACAAGCATAAGCACCCAATTGCATAATGAATAAAGTACCTTTTTATCAGAAGCCTGCCTTCCAACATGTGCTCTTGACAAATGGTCGAGGAAACATATAATTGATGCAGATGGAAGAGATATGGATGACACATTACATTGGCTACAAAGTGGCTCTCAAGGGCGGTTGGTTGCTGTCTAGAAGAGATGAATAGGAGAAACGTTTCTTCTACACGTCACCCACTTTAACGCGACCTTCTTAGAAACATCATTGGCCCTCAAGATAAGAAATGGCTGGTGAAATTTGTCCTCCAATGCTTGGACATAAACGACTCTCGAGAAATGTAAACTTGGCCCTTCAGAAGGTGAGAATAATACAAATTCAACCCTCTTTCTGGAAATGATAACTTGACATATTGAAAATTCAAACAAAGCCCTTCAAGACAAGAATTTCGGCCTCCTCCAGGTGTTGATAATTCGACCTTTACTAGCCTAGCAATTCAGCCCCAACTGATGATTTGCAATTCAGGCTTCTTCCAATAATTGTCCCTGCAAATATAATGTTCTCTGCTTCAAAATTGACCCTTCAGATCAAGGGTTTCTCCTTCAGTAATTTTGCTCCAACACCTGCAATAAACACCAATGGAAGACCTGAAGTATTCTTCCCCAATGGTTAACTAGGGTGGCACTCAAAGTAAATTAGCTGAGTACCAGCGAGGGTGGCACTCGAAGTCCACCGAAGCTAGTTTGAGAGCTTCACCTGAAACCCTCGAGCTAGACTCACTTGAGCCCCAATCCAATGAATGAAAAATGGCCTTCTCTCCCCTTTTAAAAGATTTTGTCGGATCTTCTCCAAACTTCTAGAAATCTCTTTTTATTATTTTATTGATAAATCCACTTATTTTCTCTAAGTGACTTTTGCCCTCTTTTTTTTAATAATATTCTGCCCCTTTTATTCAATAATAGTAGCCCCTTTTTATTTAATAATAATAATGTCAAAATAGAGTTGGGAAAAAATCCTTTGTCCCCTTAGCAAATTCCCCTCTTGCTTAGCCTAAAGGAGATGGTTAGGCAGCGGGAATGAGATCTCCGTGCTCAAACAATTGGGAACATTACATTATGATATCCATTATATTTACCCTTCCATTCTCTATATTACTGTTTGTAAATATTTTTCTATAGATATAAGATATATTTTTCAAAAAAACATGGGAGATAAAACAACAGGCCCACCCCCAAAAAATGATTGCTCATTGATCCTTTATATGCTGCCTTAGTACCTGCATCAGATGTCTGAATTTTGATCACAATCTAAGATGTTTTAACTGAGCTCTCTTTATATTTGACTTTTGAAATCATGAACTAATTGCTGACCTTTGATTCTTGCATATGATATTTTATTTTAGTGATGACGGACAGATGTTATTTCGCTTTAAGTGGCAGAAATATTCTAGACCATTGAATCTCCATAATAGATGCGAAATATTTTACATGATTTTAAGAGGATGATTTTGTAGGGCTTACAGGCTTCTTGAAAACTCAATACGCCATTCATTTTCTTCAAATAGGTCTTTTCTTTTTCTTTTTTTATGTCTTTTTCTTTCAACATTGTAGGTACAAAAAAAATTACTTGTTTTGTGTGATACAGGCAATTCTGATCCAGAACAGTTAAGGAGAACTGCACAAGAGTTTCAGAGGTTAAATCCCATAGAGCTGGAAAGGCGTCAAGCAGAAATAAAGGTTTGCAATTTCTAAGTCACTGTGTATAAATCCAGTGGAATAGGACAATATCTATTTTGTTATTCAAAGTGTGTAATTGTGTGACAATGGTTCTTCAGTTGGAGACCAAAAGGATCCTCCATTCACTATAGAAATTGAATTCTATACATAGTTGTTTTATCAAAGTAAAGCCTATCAATATTACCAATACCACTGCTAGTTGCTATCTGTTTTATGAAAGTAAAACTATCAATATGTCCAACATCATTGTCAAATAAAAAAACAATTTCTATATGCAGTACTGAATTTCCTCAATTTTGTTTCTTATATTGGGTTAATATGCTTCTCTGTTCAAGATTCATTATCCCAGATGACATAGGTTTCAAGAGCAGGATCAGATAAGTAAACAAACTCAATATTTCTAGTCAAGGCTATGAACCACATTTTCTGATGCACTCTATTGCCTTAAATTGCCTCATGTTACTACCAAAAGTTGCACTCAAAAGTGAGAAAGTCCTGAAACACAAGTGCAACCTGAGAGGAACTAAGGAAGGCTGCCCACTGTCATCACAACAATGCTTCCTCTTGCTTTAGGCTGGCTCTCCCCCAGCACAAGGAGGTTTCCCTAGTAAAGTATAAGGTGCAGAAATAGAACAGGATGGAGGATTGAGACTCGTGGCTATCCAATTAAGGAAAATCGGGTAAAGAGACAACCTGTAGAGGGTTCAAATTTCAAAATTATGAATGGGGATGGCATGATCATTGTTGAAAACATTGGCATTAGCAAAAAATTGTCGAGGTTCTAGAATAAAACTTATTGGCAAAGTTGGTGGAAAAGTAGCAAAAATTGGCAATGGTGGTGTTAGTGTCAGTCTTGTTAGCCTGTCACTTGGATCAAACGTGCTTTTACAATGCTTGTTAGGGCTATCAATATCAATTTTTTTTTGTCACTAGGTTTACACAGTAAAATTTGGTCACTGTTTGGTCAGTCAAGAAATGAGGTTAGTCTTTTGCAAATTCACTCATGCTGGTCACCTATCACATTTCTATGAAGGTGTCATAATAAAAGCAAATCAGTGATCATCATCATTCCATTTAGTTTTAGGTCACCCATTAGGTCGCTAGGGTTTCCAAGGTCCATCATTTTCATGAATAAATCCAGCAGTGAATAGAGCATGACAAGCAGCTCTTGGTATTGATTTGTGATTTATCACACATTCATCATGTTCTCATGTTTAAAAAGTTCAAGAAGAAGTTCCAGTACTCAGGAAAGTGAAAAGACAGCTCACGTTTCAGTTGTAAAGGTGACTCTGTTTTCAAAAGTGAAAAAATCAGTTTTTCAAAGGTTTGTGGGTCCCATTTCTTTTTAAAAGGAGAAATAAATTTTCTTATATAAACTCAAAAACCCCAAACTCGTTTCATTTACCTCTTATTCACTTGAGTATCGAGCTCTCCACCCCAAGAGAGAGAAAAAAGCCGATTTTTTAGGCAAACTAGGCAAAAATCTTAAGGTGATGCGCACAAAGATACTATGCTGCGCTTAGAGACACTGCACTATGCTCAAGCGCTGCGCTCAGCCTAATTGCGTTACACTTGGGGCAGAGTGTCCAGAAAATGCCCAAATTTCTCCCAAATTCAAATTTTAAGCCTGTTAACTTGATTTCATTGCTTCCTATGCCAAACAAGAAGTAAGTATATCATTACACTTCCTTCTTTGTTTTTCAAAATCATCTCATGCCAACGATTTTCCCAATTAGGGTTTTGTAGTGAAATTTTCATGGAGAATGATAGGTTGATGATGGCCATTTTTATTTCTTGGTTTTTAAACATGTAAAATGTTGCTCTACACCTATATACATGTTTGATAAACTATTTAAACCATTCAATTAACCTCCAAATAGAATTTTACCTCTCCAAAAATGAAACCCTAGTTCATTCCTAGGGGTTTTTTTGGCAGTTTTACTAAAAACTCTATTTTTTCCTCCTCACAAGCATATCATTCCTCCATTGTTTTTTCCACTCATTTTCATCAGCTCTCCATATTTCATTTCCACCTCTTTCAAACCTCCCTTACCATTTTGTCAAATTCCACCTTCCCGTAACTCCATTTTCCACTCATACCTCAGTTTTTCTCATTTTCTGCTGCTAGGGTTTCTACCATCATGGAAGCAGAATCTTCACCAGAGAGGAAATGACATCGCAAGGGAGGGAAAATCCTCAGATATGAGCCATCAAATTGTACTGAAATCAACACATATCCCTTTATCAAACAGTGTTTTGAAGATGTACATTGCTTGGATTTCTGCCAAAGGGTGAGTGAGGTGGGTTTCAATGAGTAGTTAACAAATTGGGTGGCAACTCAGTTGAAGGGCGAAAGTGTTGTTATTGCTGGTGTCGAATTCACTTTTTCAATGTCCTCCATTTCACTTGCTACAGGGCTACCGGACAATGGTGAATATTGGTTCAAGGGAATGAGCCTAGATCTTGAGTATTATAGGCCCTTCTTAAAAACACCATATAGGGAAAAATATGCTCATGTTATGCCTTTCAGATACTTATTGGAGAAGTATGCCCCTTTGATGAAGATTGTCATGAAGTTCTTTACATGTGAAGGAAGAGTCTCCTGGTTGTATGCTTATCATATTTGCCTCCTAATGCATTTTACCTCTCAGAAGCCACTAAATATGTGCAACTACCTATGTAGGAGCATTGCGAAAATGTCAGAGAGGATTTAGATGAAGAAAAAGGAGCACTACCCTAGCTTGTTTCATCATAGTTTGATCAAGACTATAGTCCTTCACCAGCTTGCAGAGAAAGGTATGACTTGGGAAACCTTTTTGGAAACAGCTCTCAAATGGCATGAAACTAATGTGGCAACTCAACCATCTAGCATGCCAAAACAACAAATGGAAGTGGGGTCCTCTAGCAAATCAGTTGAGAAAACAAAAGCGCCTAAGCTTGAGGTGACCAGGATGTACAAGAGAGAAAGAGGCTTGTGTTTGCTTCTCATGGTGAGAAAGGGGCCAAGCTTTCTACACCAACAAAACAGGGATCAACAATGAAAGATAAGGACATGGTTGAACATGAATTTGAGCTAGTTGATTTAGAGGCAGAGGATCAGACTTCAAGCATGCAGTAGATGATTAGAGATAAAGACTATTAGATCAAGTAGCTCACAGTAAACATGGAGAGAGCAAGGTACATAATTTCATTTCTAGAACAGGAGAATAATCGGCTCAAAGCGAAGCAATTAATCATGGAAAAAGAGTAAACCAAGTTATTGCAGTAGATTGGCAAAGGCAAAGCAGTCATTGAGTCAAGTGAGCCTAGAGGAACAAAAGGGAAAGGTAAGAGGAAAAGGCCAAGAACAAAGGGCCTAAAGAAGGCATTGCAAGAAGAACAAGAACAAATTCTGTTGAATGAAGACCTAGGCCTAGAGGACATAATTGCTCTTGAGGTCAATCAAGACAAGGAGTATTGGCTCAACAAGGTGAATGAACACTTGGAGAAGCTTCTAGAGAAGGTAGACAGAGACAATCAGCTGCTTAGGCATATGGCGCACCACTACCAGGCTCAAAACATGATTGCCAATGTCAAGGTAAAGCAACTTGAAAACAAGCTCAAAGAAGCCAAAAAGGAAGAAAAGGATGAAGGAAACTTAGAGATGCTTGCTGAAGCATCTATGAAGGTTTAACATACATAATTTTACAGCTCCTGGCCAATTTTGAGCAAATTCTGAGCATTTTTGGTTTTTTGTAAATTTTGAAGCCAAATTCAGAAATTTAGTAGTTCCAGGAGTTCCTTAGGCATCTATTTTAGGAAAATTCTACATTTTTGGAAAGCTCTTGCCATCCTCTAAAAACCCATTTGCTCAGATTTTCCAGAGGTGGCTCAGATTTTGAGAAAAGTGGAAAAAGTGGCAAAAAACTAGCATTCTGGACCCTGTTTTGATAGGCGTTGCGCTCCTGGAGTGACCTTGGGAGAATGGATTTTTGAAGTCCTTCCCATGGGTCATTTTAAAAAATTCAAATTGTTTTGGAAACTAGACTTGAAAGGCTAGTTGAGCGTTCTCTCAGATTTGCATTTGGACCTTAGGAAGGCACCTGAAAATCAGCTCAAAGTCGGCGCTTCGCTTCTGCATTTTTCTGTGTTTTAATTTGTAAATTTCACTGTGTAAAATTTCTAGTTTCTAGTTTGACTTAGTTAAAGTCAAACCTCTTTATGTAATGGCACTTGTTTCGAGGCTAGGTGATGTAGGCATGAATAAATGCACATGATAGGTTGTTTTTGATGTTTATTAGGCCTCATAAAAGAAGCTAACTCCTAAACAAACTCTCCAAGAAGTGTTCGAGTTTCACCTTCTCACTCTCACCTATTGGTTGAGAGAATCTTGGAGTCAATTCTTCCACCAAGGAATTCGACTCCTGGAGATGGGCAAGTGGTCTAGGAGAGTCTATATGTATGATTTCTTTTTCAGAGAGAAGGGTTGGACTTTTTGTGGAGGAGGCTTGCATGTAATCATCTTTTCAGCTAATACAGAGACAGTTGTAGTTATTTTTAAGGAACTCTAGCCTAGTGAGTTCATGGTGTTTGTTCTTCATTCTATTTGTTTTCTAATGGTTAAAACATCTTTATCTACATGATATCTCTTCTTTCTATGGAAGCCTTACAGTGAAATATACATAATTCTTGTTTATCAAGCTCTGTTTATCTGGTTTTCATAGTTATGTTACTTATGCTCATTAGTTTCTTCTTCACTCTCTCTTCTATATTACATTGACATTATTCTAAAATACACCATGGTCTTCTGACATCTAGCTCCTTTCCATATTTGCTCCTGCACTCATACAACCTAGACCTATTTGTGGCTCCAAATCCTAGTCCAGCAAACCCTAAAATCCAAATCTTCACACACACACAATCAATTATATATATCTAGCCTAAAAATCATTTGCTTTAAAGTCATATTACTAATAAAAGACTTTGAGAGATCCCTCTCATGCTCAGTATGGCTAGCTACTGAGCTGAAGTGGTTTGAGGTTACCCTTCTCGATTTCCTTTACAACCTAGGAAATTGTAAGGACTAACAGGTGGCAAATATTTAAACACACACACACACACATACACATGCACACATTCTTTCCAATTTCTTAGCCATATAGACCAACTGTGATATCAAATAAACCCAGAGGCACATAAATATGGGAAAAACACCGATATATATGATGTAGTGGATACCAAATCATAATTAAAGTTAATATTAAATCTTGAACCTTGATAGTTGTCCAGTTGAGGATTCAAAAGTGGACAAACCAATACAAACAGACATCAAATATGTAAATGTATCTTATGAGCATGAGTCGTCTATAATGAAAAATCTAGCAGCTAGCTATCTAGTATCAAATCCTTCACCTCTTTTATAGGAAAAGGTAATGTCACATTTGCAACTAGTTCTTGCACCATCTATTCGACATCCATTGCTGGGTGTAATTGCATAAATTTGTGTAGAAGGTGGTGCTGATGTTGTTGCATCACCCTCCATGCTATCAAAGTGCTCCTTACCCCCCCACGCTTGTTGCTCCTCCCTTGCACCCACTACTTATGGTTGTTGCTTCTCCTCTCACCACGCAAGTTCCTCCTCTATAATAGGCAACCTGTACTCCACTATAACATTATGTATTTTTCTCTAGCTACTTCACTCATAGTTGGAGATTGTAGTGGAAATAGACCAAATCGTTAAGACGCTGGAAATACAACCCAGAAGAGGGTCGTGGTAAGTTTAATGAGTCATGAAGGTCATAAATTATAATAATCATGTTTGCTCAGTTAAAGTTCTAACCTGTGGTGCTTTTTTTAATGTGTTTTTCCAAATACACTCTGATTGTGCTCTCATCCTAAAGTGTCATAGGTTTGGTTGCGGGCCTGAATGGAAACTTTTTGTAAAAGTGGTGCCTAAACATTTCCAGCAATTAAGAAAACAAGAGAAATTATATTTCTTATAGTGGAAAATGGGAAATAAATAAAACATAATTCAATTTTCAAATAAACATGTAAATAAAATTCTAAATTCCAATGGCTTATGTGGGATTTGTTATCCACCAAAAGTGGGGTAATTCATAGGAGAAATTTTTTCTCCTCATTTGACAACCAACCAACCAACAAACCTATAATGGTCTTCAAATAGCTTTGTTGCCTCATAATCTAGCAAGTCTTGAGAGGGTAGCTCACAAGGCAAGAGCCAGACCTAGTGACAACACTATGAGGTGTGCGTTGAAGAATCTAGGGCAAAGTAGTGTAGTGTGATTCTTCGTTACTTGATAACAATTTGTGGAGTATTTTTACTTTTCCTTATTAGCTTGTTCTTCTTCTTCTTCTTATTTGTGCATATGTGTGTACTTCATCAAACTGCTACCAAAACATAAAAACATGAGCACAAGATATTGGCTCTCTGCCAGGGCTAAAACCTCTCTTCTCTTGAGAGGAAAACCCTTTAGTGAATTTCTCTGATTGAAGCTTCTATTGATCAATGCCAAACCCTATAGACCCTTGACAAGAGTATCCTCCAAGCACAAGTCAAGTCCTTCTTTCTGCACTTTATTCCCCAACACTTCTTCCGGCACTTTGTTCTCTGACACTTCGTTCTTCTACTCCTTGGTAGTCGGCTCTCTTATAGTAGTTCTAAAAGAGACTCTAATATTTGATCCTTAGTGAGAGCTTTCACCAAGAGTATACCTTCTTTCTCTTGACCCAGTCGAGCTTTTTCTTGATGTATAGTGTAGACTTGATATAGTGGTACTGCAGCCCTATCTTCTTGCACCTGTGGGAGGTTTCCTTTAAGCTTTTTAGCTCATTTTTCCTTCGCTAGAGACACCCTCTTCTTTGCTTGAGTATGAGGCCTAATAGGCCTATGTTACTAGCCCAAACGCAGAGGGTCTGGGAGCTACGCAGAGGTCAGCCAGGCTGATGCTAAGACTGGGAGAAGTGATGAAGAATTTTCTCTTTGTTGGGTAGGCCAGTTTGGCACCGAGTTGTACTGAAGAATTGCTGAATAATAAAATCCTCCTTTGCTGCAGCGGTTTTCCCACATTGGGTTTTTTCGGGGATTGATTGTCCAAAATTTGTGTTGATATGTTGACTCTTGTGCATGTGTTTGTTTCTGTATTATGATGTGATATCTGCAACATAATTTATTTTAATGTTTACTGAAGGATTTTCATAAATAACTTATTGGGAAATAAGTAGGTAAAATAAATCAGTTGTTGCAGTGATAGAATTTTCACATGGTATCAGAGGAAGTAATTAGAGACAGGAAGGGAAAATCAATTATGGGTCGAGACCATGATGCAGAGGCATCTACATCAGGAGACTCGTACAGATTTTTAGAAAATTGCATAAGAAGAAGAAACAAATGTTGGCTTCCAGGCTGGAAGAAGAAGTGGCTTGTGTGACTAGCTCTGCATCCTCAGAGGTATGATTCATAGACAGTGGGGCCTCTTGGCATATGACGGGATGGGAATGTTTCTCAGATTATCAGGAGGAGAAGATGAACTTTCAGATCACCATGGGGAACAAGGAAAAATGTACTCCAGTAGGGAGGGGTACCATAGTTTTTCAAACAAAAACGGGAGAGCGGTTCCGTGCTACCAATATGTTGCATGTACCAGGATTGGGGATGAACTTACTTTCCGTGTCGCAACTTCAAGGCAAAGCCTATGACATTTTCTTCATCAAGGAGAAAGTATACGTCAAACTCCCAAGTTGGAAAAAGAAAGTGTAGATCGGGATCAAAAGTAACAGGTTGTACAGACTACGACTAGAATCACCAATGGCACTAATAGGTAGTCATGGAGACAAGGATTTGAACAAACTATGGCATAGAAGAATGGGCCATTTGCACCATGGGGCTCTGAGAATTCTCAGGAGCACTGTAACAGGAGTTCTGTATCTTAGTATGAAACGAGATGATGTATGCAAAAGATGTGCTCTAGGAAAGTATGCCAAAGCAACATTTCCTAGAAGTAAAAACAGGGCCAAGAGTGTACTAGGATTGATACATTCAGATATTTGCAGACCCATGTCCACTAAAGCTCTTCGTGGTGCCGAGTACTTCCTTACCTTCATTGATGACCACTCAAGGAAAACTTGGATTTATTTTTTGAAAACCAAGGATGAGGTTTTCTATCGATTCAAAGAGTTCAAGGCTCTGGTGGAGAATCTGACTAGGAAGAAAATATTTTTTTTGCGCTCAGATAATGGTGGAGAGTATGTTGATAAGGACTTCATTGATTTTTGAGCTAAGGGGGGCATCAGAAGAGAGTGGACAACTCCTTACAATCTAGAGCAAAATGGAGTAGCAGAAAGAAACAACAGGTGTATTGTAGAAGCAGCTAGGGCCATGATGTATGATCAGGATATGCCAAAATCCCTGTGGGCAGAAGCATGCAACACAACAGTCTATGTTCAGAATATAACTCCTCATTGGGCATTGGGCAAGATTACTCCAGAGAAAGTCTTCACAGGGAAGATGCCTAAAGTTAGTCATTTCAGGATATTTGGGAACTTAGCATATTGTCACATACCCGAAGAGAAGAGGAGGAAGCTGGATCAAACTGCAAAGAAAAGATATTTAGTGGGATATAACGAGACCGCTAAGGCATATAGAATCTATCTTCCAGGGAGCAAGAAGCTAGTAGTTCGTCGAGATGTGAAGTTCATGGAGGACAGGGCTTTTAGAAAATCTCGAGAAATGCCTTTCGAGGAGCAGTCAAAAGAGGAACCGTTGGTCAAACCTCTTCAACCAACGGAAGAAAAGAATTCTTCCTCATGTCAAGAAGAATCACAAGATGAGGAGGAGCAAACAGAAGCACCTACTGGTAGAGAAAGAATGAGTAGGGAACTTTTTCAGATTCTGCAAGATGCATAGGACTTCGTCGGTGCGCCAAGGAACAATAAGAGAGCGAAAACAACCAGATAGATATCAGGCATTAGTAGCTCAGGATGGGAAACCTGCCAACTTTCAGGAGGAAACTCAACATCAGGTTTGGCTGGATGTGATGGTAGAGGAGTACAACTCCATAATGGTAAACGATGTCTAGGAGGTAGTGCCAAGGCCTCAAGACAGATCAGTGGTAGGTTCGGGATGGATCTACAAGATCAAATACACTGTAGATGACAGTGTTGAGAAATGCAAAAGCTAGGGTTGTGGCTAAGGGGTATGCTCAGAAGGAAGGAATTGACTACGAAGAGACCTTCGCCCTGAGAGCCAGGTATACATCTATTAGAACCTTGATATCTCTTGCAGAACAAATGGGGTGGGAGATTCATCAGATGGAGGTCAAAACGACATTTCTGAACAGAGTGATAGAAGAAGAGGTATACGTTGAACAACCAGAGGGATTTGAGACACATGAGAGGGATTTGAGGCACATGAGAAGAAGTCTCATGTATGCATATTGAAGAAAGCCTTGTATGGTCTGAAATAGGCACCTAGAGCATGGTATGGTCGAATCAATGGCTACTTACAAAAAATGGGATTTGTCAAGAGTGATGCAAATCCAAATCTCTTCTATCTGGTTGCAGAGAATGAGCCTCTAATCTTAGTATTATATGTGGATGATCTCTTCCTAACAGGATCATCCAGGCTCATCGGGGATTGCAAGAAGAATCTAGCCACAAAATTCGACATGAAGGATTTGGGACGAATGCATTATTTCTTGGGTTTGGAAGTTTGGCAGCAAAAGGGGGGGGGAGATCTTCCTTGGGCAAGGGAGATATGCTACAAAAATCCTGAAGAGATTCAGGATGGAGGACTGTAGACATATGGCTACTCCAATGATCACCAACTGGAGGAAGATTGATGCATTAGAAGACAAGGATGCTGATCCCACCTTATACAGGCAGCTCATAGGGTCCCTGATGTATCTAGTCAATACTAGGCCAGACATTTGCTACGCTGTCAACACCCTCTGTCAGTTCATGGTGGAGCCGAAGAGGGCGCACTAGGCAACAACCAAACATGTTCTTAGATATTTATAGGGAACAATCGATTATGGACTCTTGTACATTAGGAGTAAGGATATCAGATTGAGTGGATTTACTGATGCAGATTGGGCAGGAAGTTCAATGGATTGGAAAAGTACCTTTGGGTACTGTTTCAACGTTGAATCAAGAATGACCTCCTGGTGCAGTAAGAAACAAAAATTTGTGGCTCTGAGCTCAACAGGGGCAGAATATATGGCTGCAAGCACAGCTTCATGCTAGGCCATGTGGCTTAGAAAACTTCTTGTGAACCTATTCAGAAGAAAGATGGAAGCGACCAGGATCATGTGTGATAATCAAAGTTGCATCAAGCTCTCTGAGAATCCAATGTTTTGTGATCAGTCAAAGCATATTGATATTCGGTGTCACTTTATCAGAGACTGTGTCCACGAGGAGCTGTACAGTTGAGCTACACTCCTACAGGAGAACAGGTGGCAGACATCCTTACCAAGGCCCTTGGAAGAACGAAGTTTGATTATTTTAGGGAGAAGATGGGGATAATAAAGAATCAATTTTAGTAGCAGAAATGGGTATGATGTTGCAGTGCAGTAGTGGTCGGTAGTAGCACGATGCAACATGATGAGGAATTTGCAATGCATATGCAATGTTGGGAAGAAGGACCAACAACAACACGGTTGCAGAGTGAGTTGCAGTTTATATGCAGTGTTGGGAAGATGGACCAGCAGCAACACAGATGTAGGGGGAGTTGCAGTACAAATGTAGCAGTGGCAGTGATAGAGCCATGGGCAGCAATATAGGATGTTGTAGTGCAGAGGATGATGGGCAAGGAGGCTTAGCATTAGCACAGGTATCAATGCCATATGATCAGAGTAATGCTCAGTGTGGAGTATTACTAGAGCACAATCCTTGCTAAGAGGGAGTGTTGATTTGGGGTAGCATCAGATGTGCTCTAGCCTTGAAAATTGGTGGAGAAGCTAAAGCACATAAAATCTCCAAGACCCAGAAATGGTTTGGGCAGATTCTAATCAGTTTGGGAGATATAAAGTAATTAATATTTTTAATGGAGTTCCTAAGTCTAAACTTAAGAAAAATAAAATATTAATGGGTATTAATATAAAACTGGGTTAGAAGGTTCCAAAAGTCATGGATCAAGCCAAATCTAATCTTAGCTGTTGATTAGAGATTTAATCTCGGCCGTTTAAGGACCAATAGGAAAAGTATAAGAAGAGGCTGGAGGGTCAGTTGGAGAACATACTAAGGGAGACTAGTTAGTTCGATTTCTGGAGCAGGGTTAGCTGAGAAATTCGAACTAGTGGTCTGGAGAGCAGCAGGAGGCAACAAGTACGGAACAGTGAGCCAGGAACAACACAAGGAGAACAACAGAAAGGTTGGAGAGGCAGACGCAGAGACTGCAGACTACGCAGTCACTAGAGGTCCTGCGTGGGTGACACAGAGAGGCCCAGTGTTGACGCAGAGAGGCAGGGGCTGATGCAGAGGGTCTGGGAGCTACGCAGAGGTCAGCCAGGCTGACACTGAGACTGGGAGAAGTGCTGAAGAATTTTCTCTCTGTTGGGTAAGTCAGTTTGGCACCCAGTTGTACTAAAGAATTGTTGAATAATAAAATCCTCCCTTGCTGCACTGGTTTTCCCACATTGGGTTTTTCTGGGGACTGATTGTCCAAAATATTTGTGTCGATGTGTTAACTCTTGTGGATGTATTTGTTTCTATATTATGATGTGATATCTGCAACAACATTTATTTTAATGTTTACTGAAGGATTTTCATAAATAACTTATTGGGAAATAAGTAGGTAAAATAAATCAGTTGTTGTAGTGATAGAATTTTCACAGCTCCTAACCTCTTTCATCCTCCCTTAGGCTTGTTCTGCAATCACAATGGTATTTTTGATGATGGAATGCACTTGGATGTTGTGAAATGTCCTCACATATGAGTTGTATTTATATCTTCTCATGTGGATTCAACAAATTGCACATTGGGGATTGACAACTTGTCATTAGGCCTCCAAACACTAGGCCAACCTAAACCAAGCCCATACAACAGTTTCAAAAATTCATATATCATGATAGACAACTCGGATTTGAGTGATTTTCATTGCTCCCAATTGCTCTCGGGGTCCCATGCCATCTCAAATCATCACATGCCCAAAATTCCGCATGGATTCACGCCCACATGCTTGGGTGCAAAGCCCACACTTTTGGTTCCAAGACCACAAAGCACTTTTGTGGGTGCTCCAACCTCCAAACCCTTAACCCTATGGCTTGGAGCACCTCCCAAACTACAAATTTCAACACTCCCTCTTAGTGAGGGAGGTACCTCCAAGACTAGGAAGTAACTTGTCATCATCATCATCATTTCTCGCAACACTCCCCCAACTCCTGGCGCCCACAACTACAACAATCCTTGAAGCATGGACTATGCCTCTCTAAGAAGTGTCAGTTGTGAAAATTATCTGAATCTAACAAATCAAAAATTCTACTGCAATTAACTAATTTGCATTACCTACCTGTGTTCTTCATTTTAACAAGTTATTTTCAAAATTATTTAGAAAATATTAATGCAAATACAGTGCAACCTATACCAATATACAGATCAAGTACTGAAAAATAAATGAGACTATCACACAAAGGACACTTATTTTTGGACTAAACATCCCCGGAAAATCCCAGTGTGGGAAACTGGTGCAGCAAATATTAGGGTTTTATTATTAAGCAGATTTACGAATACAACTAGGGTGCCAAATCCATCTCACCCAATAGAGAATAAACCTGATAGAAGTACCTCTATCTAGAGACATATTTTTGGCGGATCTAACAATTGGATGAACAAACCCCACAGGTGACCGTGTTGTCCCTAGTGTTGTGCAACAATGGATGCTCCTAGCTTTGTGCTGAGACTATGTCATCTCGTCTAGGAGTTGCGTCACCCTCCCATTGAGCCTTCCTGGCTCAGAAATTGATATGCCGAATTGATGCCCAATCTGCCTCACAGAAATCCCATCGCTGCCTCTGCATGACTGCGTCAACCCTCCAGCCTCTGCGTCACCCTCCTGGAGGTGCGCTGTCTCTCCCTGGTGCTGCGCTGCCTCTCTGCTATGTATTCTCGGCCTTGGCGAAAGTCCCGTTGCTGAACTGCCTCTCTTCGCACTAGAAGCTTACTCCGAAATTCTCAGCAAACCATGCGCGAAAATTTCGATCTAGCTCAAGTGCTGCTCTCCCTCTGTGTGTTCTCTAACTGACCCCAAGCCTTCCTTTATACTTTTCCTGTTGAGAAATCAATGACCGTGATCTAATCTCTAATCAACAACTAAGATTAAATTAGACTTGATCCTCGTCACTTAGAAGCTTCTCACCCATATTTACATTAATTCATTTTAATTATTTTAATTTCCTAAGTTTTAACTTAGGCACCATTAAAAATAATTAATTATTTGAATAACATGCACTTTGGGTGGAATTTCTCCAAATGATTTCTGGGTCTTGGAGATCTCATGTGTTCTAGTCCCTCCACGAAATTTCGGAGCTAGAGCACATCCGATGCTACCCAGAAATCAACACTCCCTCTTAGCGAGGAATGTGCTCTAGCAATACTTCTCGACAGAAGTATCAAACTAATCCATGTCATTGGTCCTCTATGTTGTTGATTCTCGGCCTGCTACCCTTTATCCACTGTGCTATTGCAATCTATACTACTGCCCATGACACTGCGACTGCCACTGCTGTATCTCTACAGCAATTCCCTCTCAATACGCTGCATCATGCTGCCCATAGCATTGCCATTGTTGATTGCTGCACTGCAACTCAGTTGCTGAGAAGTAAGCAACTGAAAAGCCACCCAAAAGATGACATGTTGGTTAGTCTGGATGCCCCTTGACGCTGAAGCTACATCTGCTGCTAATCTGTGCTGACCCTCTGATGCTACTGCATTGTTGTTGTATCTGCTCTGAGCCTTCTGCACTGCTACAACACTCCACTATGCTGCTTCAGAATTTTGCAGTTTAGCTCCGCCACTGTTGCCCCATCATCCCTCGCACTAATTGACTCCCATCATCCTGCTACTGTCAATAAGGGATCCCATAGCCATATGTGATCCAAGAGTTTGGGCACCTCAAGGATCTTGCCCTTTATTTCACTATAGCTCCAACTATAGTTCTATATCGCCCCACTTATTTTCTAGAGGTGCATGAGAACTCATGGCACAATCATCATCGTCCTCTCTGTCAGCGTGTGCTGGAGCAACCTTTGAGTCATACTTCTATTCTTTGCCTTCTTCTTTTAGGACACTGCGTGGTGAAATGACCCATTTCTCCACATCTGAAGAATCTGACTTTGGATATGTCCTCCTTTTGTTTTCGCTGCCCTTGCTGTCCCGTTGATACGAGAGCCGCATCCTCCTCTTCCTCCTTCTTGATTCTTATCCCTTTGCTATTGCTTCTTGCTTTGGTCCATCGTCTGATCTCTTCCTTTCAAAGAGCTACCCACATCTCCTCCCAACTGGGAAGAGAAGCCCTGCCCAAGATGCTTTGGACAAAGGTTTCCTAGTATTTAGTTACTACATTCAGTGCAGTCTTGACCATAAATTTAGTATCTGGCGTAGCCCCTATGGAAGTTAGTTGGTCACGGATCCTTTGCACATGAGAAGGAAGGGATCGATTTCTTCTCCCTTTTGCATTTTAAACAATCTCAGCTGACTCTCAAGCAACATCTTTCGTTGAATGGAAGTTCCCTTGTACAATGTGGTCAAGGGCTCCCGCATTTCCCTTCCTGTGTCCTTCACAGCAATATGTTGGATCTCATGATCCTTGACCCCGTCCAAGATCATGAACTTTGCTTTTCCCTGAGCCTCCTAGTACTTCTTGAGAGGATCAAGATCAACCGGAACAACAATCGTCTTCAAAGCATAATCCTTCATGCGATGTTTATCCAAAACTACCAGGATCCTGGCCTTCCAGATGACGAAGTTGGATGCTCCATCCAACCTGTCTTGATCCCTCAATCTGTTAACGACCATCTCTACTAAAATGAATGTCGAACTGGTTCTCCCTCTTACGCTGCTGCCCCAACAAAACTTGGATTTGGATTTCTTTGGTGCTAGAAATACTCTAAGGAACAAGCTCCCTCTGAATATTGATTTCCTTTAGGGAAATCCTTTTGCCAACCACTGTCAAGACTCAAACCACCCCTCTTTGATCTCTCTTTGCTACTGCCCAACACTGGATCTAGATTTCTTGGCAAGAATTGTTTTGAGGATCTGATTCCCTCTACTTTTCTTTTGCCCCATTAGGTATTGTTCTGCACCAACAAAATCAACACCCCACCAACAACTCTAGATAAAATCTTCGCTGCACCCCCAACCACAACAACTGGAAAACTGAGACTCAACAATCTCTTCGCTGGGCTCTGCAACAACATCGTCACCCAATTAGGCTAACGCAGGATCTGTGTGAGCCTCCCTTGGTGACTGCGTCACCCCTCCTCTGCTCTCTTAGCATGAAACTATGCTATCTCTTGGGATAGCTGTCTTGACTCTTCACGCACAAATTTTTCTTTTGTCCTTTCGCTGATGGCTTCAGTCCTCCTTGATCTGCAATCTCTCTGATACCATGTGAAAATTTCTGAATGTAACAAATCGGAAATCCTATTGTAGTAAACTGATTTGCATTACCTACTTGTGTCCTTCATTTTAACAAGTTATTTTCAGAATTATTTAAAAGTTATTAATGCAATTACATTGCAGCCTACACCAATATACAAATCAAGTACTGAAAAATAAATGAGACAATCACACAATGGACACACTTATTTTTGGACTAAACGTCCTCGGAAAAACCCAGTGTGGGAAAATTGGTGCAGCAGATATGAGGGTTTTATTAGTAAGCAGATTTCTAAATACAACTAGGGTGTTGAATTCGGCTCACCCAATAGAAGTACCTCTATTTAGAGATAGATGTTTTGGCGGATACAACAATTGGATGAACAAACCCCATAGGTGACTACGCTATCCCTAGTGCTGTGCAGCGATGGCTACTCCCAGCTTTACGTTGAGACTGCGTCACCTCCTCTAGGAGCTGCGTCACCCTCCCAGTGAGCCTTCCCGGCTTAGAAATCGATCTGCTGAATTGATGCCCAATCTGCCTCACATAAACCCCAATGGTGCCTCTGCGTGACTACGTCAGTCCTCTACCCTCTGCATCACCCTCTTGGAGATGTGCTGTCTCTCCTTGGTGCTACGCTGCCTCTCTGCTATGTATTCTCGGCCTTGGACAAAAGTCCCGTTGCCGAACTGCCCCTCTTTGCACTAGAAGTTTACGCCGAAATTCTAAGCAAACCATGCCCCAAAATTTCAATCTAGATCAAGTGCTTGTTAGGTCCCTATAATACTAGTGATGCCCCCATTAATATGTAGTTGTATCCCTTATTAATATTGTTGTGCCCCTATTGTCCCCATATTGTTATTATTGTGCCCCTATTGTCCCCATATTGTTATTACTGTGCCCCATAGAATCTCTCTATTGCTATTTTTGTGCCTTTATATTATTATTGTTAGGTCGGCTTGGTTATATTGTGACCCCTTAGACTCCTATATATAGAAAGAGGTTTTGTCATTTGAATCATCCAAGAATTGTTCATTTATGTAATGTAAAGGAGGTTTCCCCCTCGAAGAGGCTGAATTCTAAGGCGTTGATCTATCTTTTCTATCTTTTGTTGAGCTGGTTTCATAACATTTGGTATCAGAGCTTTGGATTCTAGGGTTTCGCTGCTCCAAACAGGTCATCGTGGCATTTTCGCTATAAATTTTTTTCTGTGACATTTCAGAAGTCGCAAAAATACCCATTTGAGAAGAAATCGCGCTGAACCTTGGGTCCGAATTTCAGAGCTTTTCACGCGATATTTGCGGAGATAGGATCTGAGGAAGTTGGTCTTTTTGCAGACTCCTGAATTCCAAACAGGTGACTTGGGGAAAATCGTCATAACTTTCTCTCTGGGGATCAGATTGAAATTTCATAAGAATTTACAGAAAGAGGACAGATTGTCGTTTTTTGTGTGTGATTTTCAGATCCAAAGGTCGAAACAGTGACTCGTGGCACGTCGTAAAAGTTCGCTCCACTGAACTAGTCTATAATCAAGTCATTGTGGGAGATTTCACATAACTCTTCCTTGGAGAATCCAATTTGGGTCAGACTTGTGGCATTGGAAAGAGGACACAGAGGGATACTACAGGTCATAGTTTCAAAACTTAAAGATCTGAAAGTACAAAGTTACCATCATTTCAAAATCGAGCTCCTAAAAT
>APFE031493999.1:39431-52577 GCA_000404065.3 Pinus taeda | reverse complement strand
GGACAAGTCCCCCTCGCGCCCCCTGCATGGAGGGGTGTACAAAACTTCCTGGGGTATACATCCGGCTGAAACAAAGACCTATGAACAATCATGCTCCACACACAACAATCTCCCACTTGGAGAATGATTGTAGCAACTCCATCGTTGCTTCATTTGCTGGACTCTAGACACCACATATCTCCAGAATGGTATGATATTGTCCACTTTGGGTCTAAGCCCTCATGGATTTTCTTTTCGACTTACTCCAAAAGGCCTCATACCAATGGAGATATTTGTCCATCCTTATATACCCATGATCCTCCCCACTTCTAGTCAATGTGGGACTTTGGTCGTATACCCAACAACAAAGATGTTGATGCTTCACAAAGTGAAACTTTACTATGAAAAGAATCCATGCCTTTCAAACAAAAGAGGTTGAATGATACAAATGCACTCTCTCCTAATGATAATATATAACTTAAAGAATGAAAATTTCCCTCCAAAACTTCCCTCCAAATCATTTCGCCGAAATTTTTCCCTCCAAAAATTTCATTTCATGTATTTTCCTCTGTAATTTTCTTCTACAAGTTATTGAAAATTTTTAATTAAAATTTTCTTATGAAATAAATATTTTAAACTAAATATTTAAATTAAAATTGTAAACTAAATCTTTTACCTAAATTAATTTTTTACATAAACTATATAATATTTACTAGACAATTGAATGTTTTTTTAAATGTTTATTATATCTTCTAAAACAAATTAATCCCACATTCATTGTGCGGTAAAACAATTCTGTAATGTTGCTTTATCATAATTTACTATATTGGCATAACAAGAATTATATGTTAAATTATTTATAAAACAAATTAATCCCACATTCACCGTGCAGTAAAATAATTCTGTAATGTTTATTTTATCATAGTTCCCTATATCGCCATTATAAAATTTACATGTTAAAGTTTTTATAAAAACAAATTAGTCCTACACTAACCATGCGGTAAAACAATTCTGTAATTTTCACTATAACATAAATTTCATTTTCACTATTCTTCACATTACATCAAGGTTTTTGAGGTTCGTTAAAATACTTGGGGCAAATTTGTGGAGCAGCCACATAGCTATCAAAATCATATTCAACGGAAGATTATCACATATGAAAGGTTAGTTTCCATTTTTATGTGTGCAAGTTTTAAAATTCAATAAGTTTAATGAATTTTTGTTTTTTTAGAAATTAAAAATTTAAATGAGACATATTTACCCACTATGTCCGCAGTGTGGGCATGGTGGGCCTGATCGTGCTCGTCGGCGGCCCAATGGGCTTGTGGGGACAGCGGGTGGGGTGGGATGGGAGGGGGGTTGGCTGCCCCACCCCCCGCCCCACCGCGGCGGCCCAATGGTCCGCCACCTCGGGGGGAGCGCTAGCCATCCAACCCCCCGCCCCACCTTGGCGACGCAACGGCCCGCCACCCTGGCGGGTTTGATGGGTCGCCGAGGTGGGGGGGAGGTTGGGCGCAATCAAACCCCACCACGACGGGCTGTGGGCCACTAGGGTGGGCCGGGGAGGGGGAGCTGCATTTTTTTTTATTTCTTCTTTTATTTTTTTTTTTTTTTTATTTTTAAATAGTTATGTTTTGAAAAATTATTTATCATTTATTGTTTTGTTTGTTAATTTAAGCTATTATTTTTTTGTAATTTACTAATTTATATATATATGTGTGTGTGTGTGTGTGTGTGTGTATCTTTTTGCACAAAAATGGCATCAAGGAAGATTTTTATGAATCTTTCTAGACCAAAGACTGCTAAAATTAAAGGTGGGTCCTCAAAAAGCACTGTTGAATGAACCAAACTTGAGCTAATAGATACAAATCTATCAAGTGCCTCAAATGATAAGAAGACGATTTCATACTGGAAGAAACCAAAAGAAGTGAAACTTCCATAAAATGTATAGTATGTGAAACAAAGAGAAGACAAAGATATGCATATATATCTATATGTTCATATCCCTAACAATAGTGGAATTTATGAGGTGCTAGGAAAGGTCATAGACATGTGTTTGATACCGGAAACTGAAGTTGTTTATATACTTATAAAAATGCTCAAGTCACATGACAAGATTAAATATCAGTTATCATATTCATTGTATGACACGAGAGAGGTATCTACAAAGTTGTCTAAACAAATCGTAAATGAGGTTTCACAAGATATCGTAAGTATTGTTATTTATATTTGTGTTTTTCATTATTGTGACTGTCTCATTATATTTTATAACTTAGTTGTTATTGACATATGATATTTTGTTTGACAAAAAAATTTTGAAATTCTTTCAATTATGTTGGGAGGCATTCATTTCATAGAGCAAGATATTATGAATGTTTTCAATAGTTTCTACTCAAGGTCAAAAGAAGATATGCCAAACAAGAAAAAAGTAGTAATTCATGATGCTACAAAAATACATCCAAGGGATCATAAAAAAATGCCTCTAGTGGATAAATCTAGCAAAGGTAGACAAGTTACTTTTGAAGATGAGGAAGTTGAAACTGACAATGAAGAATATGTTGTCATTACTAAGGATGACATAGGAAATGATGTTAGAAATGACAAGAGTCATAAAAGACCAAAAGTAACATTGCCCAGGAATGTCTCTATTCTAGTTAATGATGAGAATGTTAGGAGGAAGAAAAGTAAAGTTGAACATTCTCAAGCAGCCATTACCAACAGTGAAAATCCTAGTGAAACTTCAAAAGAAAGTAGGGAAATAATTACACCAGAAGCTGATTTAAAAGATGACATTGTTAAAACAAAACAAATTTCCATTCGACAGAACTTGACAAAGAGAAACTTAATTGAAGTTGGTCGTACATTTCATGTTAATGTGAGACCAATATATTAGGTAATTGAAGGACAATGTAAATATCAAATCAGAAAGCCACACCACCTACATGTTCACAACTTGAAGACATAGATGAGGTACAATCCATATGCTCATGTGGTTAATTATGTGCTTCTTATTGATCCAATTTAAGTTCCCAACAAAGAAGTATTTGATAAGTAAAAATGTTTTGAATACAATCATTATGTGCTTGGGGGGAACCATTTTGTAAAATCTCAAAGGAAACTGACAGAGGAATATCCCAATAACCCACATTTTGAAACAATGAAATGTATCATTTATGATGTTTTATCAAATACAGAAGCAAAGTTATTAGCATGGAATCATAATTCAGATAATGAATATAGGATGTCTATGAATTTCATCCAAAGTGTTAGATTTATTTATAATGAATTTGAAGACAAATGTGGTGGGGATAAGATAAATGTTACTATAGATTTACGAAAAGAATGTTGTATGGAAATAGTTTATCAAATTGAGGAGAAAATTAATTCAAACAGAGACATAGTAAATACTCATATATATGGGAATTTATTAATGATATTTTTAGCATGTGGGAGAACATTGGCATTAAAAATAAAAAGGTCAAAAGGTCTAAACCATTGATATGTAGCAACAGTAAATCAGGTTCTGAAATGAAGCAACTTCCAGAAGATATGACTATCACACCTTGGAGAGCAATGCAAGGAGTGAAGGATGAAAACTTGTCAAAGCAATATTATGTCGTGTGAGGTCAGGGGAATTATCATTAGAGGAAATGTCTGAGAAATTTCAAAACTAAGTTTGTTGAATTATTTTTACTTATTTCTAGATTATAATTTTCTTTTAAATATAACATATTGTTCTTGGTAGTATTTGTTATACATATCATTATATTAATTTTTTTTACTTTATATATTCAGTCACAAAGTTTACATGAAAATACAAGAACAAATGGTTAAATTGTTGAATGAAGATAGTTGGGATGATGTTGTAAGCAACTATCCAGATTCAAATTCTACATCAACACTAAAAGATTTTTATCTTGCATTTAAAAAGGTATGTTGATTTATACATTCATTTTTATTCATTTGTATACTATTTTTATTTTATAACTTATGCAAATATTTATTTATTTTATTAAAGGTGAGGAAGGGTGCACATGGAGCACAGGATAGTTTCAGAACCTTTATTGTAAAAATTAAGATCGAAAGGCTGAAGAAGAAGTGTCCTAAGAATGTTGAACTTGATCCAACTCTTACTCATTTCATTTGGAATGGGCTTGACACTATTCGATATCAAGTAAGGCGGTTGTGAAGACATTGCTAAACTCATTCCTCAAAGGGATTATTCCTTAGTTATTATAGATATTCCCCATGGTTTCAATATCCCAAACATTGACTATAATAGTGACCGTTATACTTATCAAACTCTTAGTAAAGTGGTTGTGGGATTTGTAGAAGTCACATCATCACGATTATGGAGATTTATAACATTTCATTCAGACACACAATTGGCAATGTTATTGTCAAGCTTCAAGGGGAAAACAAACTCAATGATGCAGCTTACATGGTAAAACATTGAAAATGTATGTTTGATTAATGTTAAAAAATTCATTTATGTATAATTTAATTGAACTTCTACTTTTTCATGTTACAGGCAAAAGTCAAATCTTCTTAACCGTGAAGATCAACCATTTATAAATAATTGTGAGTTCATCCATATTGATAGTTGGGCAAAAGATGATAGCTATATGTCTATGCTTTTTAATCAGATAGATGGAAAGAATCGTAGCCAAGTACTGGTCTACGATGTTGTTGTGGAAAACTAACTTATAAATACAAATAAGAAGAAGGATAGATAGTTAACATTTATCAAAAACCACAGTCATTGATTAACTATCTTATAGGCATATGTTCAAATGAAGGAGATTGGGTTTTGGATTTATTTTCTGGCTCAGGTAAGTTTTATTATATAGAAATGAATTTCAATATCTTATTTCTTAATTCATATGTCATTATGCTAATTTACATCATTATTTCTTTTATGCTTGATAATTAAGTACAACACTAGCATGTTACCTATAAAAATGAAGAAATTGCATTGCCATTGAAAAAGATCCAGTACAGTGTAAATTTATTCAGTAAAGAATTAATGCTCTTCAATTTCTTCTAGATGCAATGCAAAAAATTGGGTTGAAGAAAGGGGATTTTAGTGAAACATGTGTGGAAAAAAAGGCAAAGGAACCTCAACCATCATTACATGGAATTATTGGAAAGGCATACATTGGGAGATTCGCAGACATCATAGATCCATTAGAAGAGGAAAACGAGCAAAATGAAGCAGAAAATATTGTGGGAGAAGACAATGATGAAACTCTAGAGGATGAAGAGTTTGGATTACGTGATATTGTTGATTAAATTTAAGTTATGCTTAGAAATCAAGCTCATTTTTTCTAACTATTAATTAGTTATTCTTGTAATGTTTTTGACTTTGACATTTTATGAGAAGAATAGACATTCAAGTAATGTTGTTATGTGTTCAATATTTGTATTATGTGATTTCCGCTTTAATTTTTAAGTGAATCATTATTAAAAAAAGTGATTATTATTATTATTTGACATGGAATTCATAAAAAGAACTATTATATAACCATTTTTTGTTAAATTTTTCCCATAAAAATTGTGATTTTGACATGTCATTTCTAGCAAAACTTTATCAAAATGTGTAATTTTTTAGTTATATTTATGTTAAAAATGGTTATTTTTACGTCAATTGCTAAAAATTATTGTTTTTTAGAGACAATTATTTGATGTGCATTGAAAAATTAATTAACGATATATAAATATGTAGAATATTGAAACTTTAAAATATCAACCTTCTTCTTTAACTATGCAAAAAAATAAAAACCTCATGACAAAAAAAAAACAAAAAACAAAAAAATATGAAGAAGAAGACCACTTCAAAAATTGTTAAATTTAGAAAATAATTATTCACATTTAATAAATTTAAAGTCAAAAAATAGTTCTTTTAAAAAAAGGGCTTGATGCAGAATCAACACTTTTTAAAATCAGCATGCAAATCACTAACATTCTAAAAACTAATGTACATAAAAAAAATTAAAGTTTCAAAAACTATGCTAAAAAAAATATGTGTATTCTACATCACCACTTTTCCAAATCTAGTCACTCTTTTGCTACCTCTACAAATGGGTAATCGTACTAGTTCTCGTTTCAAAGTTTACATTGTTTAATATTATAGCATCGACAATCATAAACAATAAGCCCTAAAAATGTGAACCCCAGTATAAATTTTCCATTTCTTTCGTATCAAAGTTCTAGGAGAAATCTTGAATCTCACACCCATGAGAAAGATCATACTACCTCGAAACCATGACAATTGTAGTTGTCCACTACATTGAAAAGATCAATATAGCCGATTATGAGAGCATAAATAAAACATATAATAATTTGAACAACAAACAAATGGAGGCACAAATTAGCAAAAGATACTTAGGTGAAGTGCACTGCATATAGATATGTTGACTCACCTTCATTTTCTCCATAGATATCTCCATTTTCTCTATTTGCTTCCTTTATTTCCTTTTCCACACCAACAAATGAAACCAACACCCACTACAAAAAAACATAAGATAAAAAATAAAAATAAAATAAAGGAAAAGGAGTACAAGATACCAAACAAACGAAATAAAGACCAAACTACAAAAATTGAAAAAAAAATGCAAAACAAAGGAAAACAAGTACAACACAACATGGCCATGCTCAGACTCAAGAAAGAAAAACATGCAAATAAGAACAAAAAAAAATAGCAAACATTCCCTCTACAAATCATCTCTCCTAGAATGTGTTGTCCTTCGCTAAAAGGAAAAAAAAAAAATGGTTGAATAAGGTCAAAATACACACAGAATTGGTAATATTAAACATATTTAAAAATCAATAATGACTTATAATAGTAAATGCACCTCCCCTAGAGCTTGCTTTATAACGATGGACACTCTCTTTTGTATTCCACTTGCTCATTCTCATCAGAACAAGTTATTTACATCATATACACAATAAGATATTAGAAACGTTATATAAGTTAAACTAGAGAGTTGAATGCAATAATTAATCATATTAAGAAACACACCTTTCTTCGAGATTATTATGTAAAAGGTGAGATTCCATTTTGTGTTCCACATATTATTGCTCATTGGAACCATCCATGTACAATATATATACAATAAAATAATAGATTTATAATCAATGCTAAATTAGAGAGTTTGAAGGCATTAAATTGTCATGCAATTTAGTTCGATTCCAGTTATATTATGTGCTATAACTCAAAAAATATATAAATCTTCATAACTAGATGTACTTCTACTATATATATGATGTTTTCATAAGAGAATTTTTTTCAAAAAAGGAAAATAAACATATCTCAACATATTGAACACCGAAAATCCTAGGGTCCACAAAGTGGTAGTGTTGTTTGTTAACACAATGGTTGATTGGTTGAAGGGTCATTATGCTTGCTTGGTCTACTTTACCCACTTCCTCTATAGGACACATTGTGTGGGGGTGTGCGTGTGATGTGGAGCATGAAAACATACAATTTTAAAGATACCATTTGATGTATATGTCAAACCACTAATTGAGTAGTACTACCCAAGAACCATGTTAGAGGGGAAATAGTCATGCAAACAATTAAATATAATACTATTTTGTTGGAAAATGACATGACTCATCCATCCTATATGTTGCATTTGCATTGCTTAAAATATCTTCTCCACTCAACCATCCCAGACACTGTAACTATAGTCACTCACTACACAAAGAAATATTATATATGAGATCATGAATAAACCAGGAGAGAAAGTGAATAACAAATATATAGAGCAATAAATTAATCATACACATACATTCTCTCCCTATACTAATGTTATAGTAGCAACAATCATGAATAATAAGCCCTGGAAAGGTGAACGCCTGTATAAAATTTCCCTTTATTCTGTATCAAAGTTCTCGAAAAATCTCAAACCTCACACCCATTAACAAGATCATACTACCTTGAAGTCATGACAAAATACTATATCGTTACACAAACAACAAATGTTTCAATGGATTAAAGCACAATACTATTATGTACGTAAAAAATATGGCTCACTGATCGTTCGCTCTACGTTTGTAGAAACTCTAGGGTATCTCACCCACTATAAAATTGTAGCCGCTCGCTACACAAAGCAAATATATATAGTTGTGTATGAGATCACTTATAAAATATATAATTAATTCAAAAAGGAGCAAATGGAGTCACGAATAAGTGAAAGATAATTGTAAGTGAAGAGCATTGTGTATAGTTAAGGTGAATCACCTTCATTTATGAATGATTACTTCCATCTCATCTCTTTCATTATGTCTCCTTGTTGCTTTCCTTTCCTTTTGCACACCTTGCAAACAAAACCAAGACTAAACTACAAGTAATGAGAAAAAAATGAAAATCAAAGGAAAACAAGTACAACACAAAGCATGTTCATGCTTTAAATCAACAAAAACATAACATAGAGACAACAACAAACAAAAAAATTCAAACTTCCCCTTTGCACATTATCTCTATTGTTGTGTCCTCTCCTTCGCTGAAAGGAAAAAAAAGTTGGGTGAATAAGGTTAAGATAAAGACATGGATAGTAATGGTGAGCATAATTTAAAACAAATAATTATTCATAATAGCAACATACCTTGTATAGAGTTTGTTATATAAGGTTAGACACTCGATTTTGTATTCCATTTACTTGTGCTCACTAGAAAAATCCTTCTACAGTAGAAATATAACAAGATATTAGAATCATTATAAAAGTTAAACTAGAGAGGATAATGCCATAGCCAGTCATAATATAAAGCATACATCTCATTGATTTTTGTTATATAAAGGAGGATAATGCATTTTGTATTTCACATATTCATGCTAATTGAAATCAACCATTTGGAGTAGATATAAAATAAAATATTAAAATCCTAATAAAAGCTAAATTAGAGAGTTGAAGGCATGAACTTGTCATCCAACTTAATTCAAGTCCATTTATATTCCATGCTATGTCTCAAAATATATAAATTTTCTAATCTACGTGTAATTCTACTAGGAATAATGCACTCAATGTTATCATAAGATAAATAATCCTTTTTTAAGAAGGATATAAGAATATTTAAACATATTGGGCACCCAAAATCCTAGAGCCACAATTCAGTAGTGTTTTCCATTACCATAATGTTTGATTGGTCGAAGGCTCAATATGCATATTTGCTCGACCTTACCATCCTCTTCTCTAAGGCACATTGTGTGGGGGTGGTTGTGGATCAAGAAAGCAAATAAATTTAAACATAATATTTATGTAATTTCAAACCAATAATTGAGTGGAAATACCCAAGAACCATGCTAAAAGAACAAAACATCAAGCAAATAATTAACAATAACACTATTTTGTTGGAAAACAACATGACTCACCCATCCTCTGCATTGCATCTACATTGCCTAAGGTATCTTCTCCACTCAACCCTCTCACACACTACAATTGTGGTCACTGGACAAAGTAATATTGTATATGAGATCATGAATAAACCACGAGAGATTAAATAACAAATATATATAAAAATGAATCAACCATACACATACATGCCCTCCCTTGGCTAATATTATAGCAACAACAATCATGAACAATAAGCCCTAAACATGTGAACCCCAATACAATTTTTCCATTTCTTTCATATCAAAGTTCTAGGGAAAATCTTCACTCTCACACCCATGAACGAGATCATACTACCTTGAAACCATGACAAAAGGATAAATCATTGTGTAAACAACATATATTTCAATGTATTAGAGGACAATAGTATTTTGTAGGAGAAAAATATGCATCACCCATCCTCTATGCCATGTTTGTGGAATGTTTAGTGCACCTTCACCACTTTGACCATTGTAGACTATACAACTGTTGTTTTTCACTACATAGAAAAGCTCAACATGGCTGATTATGAGAGCATAGATAAAACATATAATAATTTGAATAGAAAACAAATGGAGGCACAAATTAGCGAAAGATACTTTTAAGTGAAGTGCACTACATATAGATATGTTGACTCACCTTCATTTTCTGCATAGATATCTCGATTTTTTGTGTCTGCTTCCTTCATTTCCTTTTGCACACCCAAAAAACAAAACCAACACCAAACTACAAAAAGTGTAAGATAGGAAAAAAAAAACAAACAAACAAACAAAAACAAAAACAAAAAAACAAAAACAAAAACAAAACAAAAAACAAAAACAAAAACAAAAAAAACAAAAACAAAACAAAAAACAAAAAACAAAAAAAAAAACAAAAACAAAAACAAATACAAAAACAAACAAAACAAAACAAAAAAAACAAAGGAAAAAATGTACAATAGACCCAACAAATGAAATCAAAGCCAAACTAAAAAAAAAATCAAAACAAAGGAAAACGAGTATAATAGACTATGGTCATGCTCAAACTCAGCAAAATAAAACATGCAGACAAGAACAGAGAAAAAATTGCAAACATCCCCTTTGCACATCATTTCTCCTGCAATGTATTGTCCTTTGCTGAAAGGAAAAAAAAGTGGGTTGAATAAGGTTGAAATGCGCACACAATAGTAATGGAAAATGTATTTCAAAATCAATAATGATTTGCAATAGTAAACACACATGCCCTAGAGACTGATTTATAATTATTGACACTGTCGTTTGTATTGACGAGCCATCTACAACATATCCAACATAAGATATTAAAATCATTATATAAGTTAAACAAGAGAGTTGCACAAACTAATTAATCATATTAAGAAACACACCCTTTTTGAGATTGTTATATAAAAGATGAGAATCCATTTTGTATTTGAAATATTCATGCTCATGAGAACAAGTCATCTACAATAGACACACAATAAAATATTAGATTTCTAATCAAAGTTAAACTAGATAATTTGAAGGCATGAACTTTTCATGCAATTTAGCTCGAGTCCAATGATATTCTATGCTATATATCAATAAATATACATTTTATAAACTAGATGTACTTCTACTATATATACAAACAATGTTTTCTTATATATATATATTTATATATATATATATATAGAAATCTAACCATATCTCAACATATTGAACACCCCAATCCTAGGTCCACAGGTGTTAGCATTGTTTGTTAACAGGATGGTTGATTGGTTAAAGGGCTCAACATGCTTGCTTGCTCAACCTTACCCACCTCCTTTAGGAAATCATTTTATGGGGGTGTGCATGTGATGTGTGGAGCAAGAAAACATATAATTTTAAACACTACCATTTTATTACACACACACACACACACACACACACACATATATATATATATATCAAAGCATTAATTGAGTAGTAATACCCATTAAAGAAATTTTGAGATAAAAAATGGGCTTGAAAACAAAAATGTACAACCAAAATCAACTTTATAAGAACCATTAGGATTCAAGATGATGATATCAACCATGCGAGATGATTCATCATTTTTGGAGTAAAAGAGTAAAAAAATTAAAAAGTTACTTTTTCAACTCATATTTTCAGTGTATCTCCCTATTGTTTTACACAATTTTCAAGAAGGAACACTCATTGGAAGCAAAATTTAATTCCTCATCTAACGAGTGCCCATGTTACATACTTTATATGGACCCTGCTACATGAAAAAAGAGAAATACATGAAAAACATGATTGCAATCATGTTTTTTCATGTATTTCTCATTTTTCATGTAATGGGTCTTATCGAAAGTATGAAATATGGGTACTTTTTGGATTATGAATTAAATTATGCATCCAATGAGTGCTCCCACTCAAAATTTGAGTAAAACCGTATGGAGATAGGTTGAAAATATGAGTTGAAAAAATATTTTTTTCTCTTTTCCCTCTAAAATTTGATGATGTAATCTAATATTATTTTATTATTTCCACTATTAATTTATAATATTCCTTAGGAGGCCCATTTCATACTTAAAATTTTCTCTAATGCGAGAACCATGCTATAAGGAGAAATAGTCATGCAAACAAATAAATATAATACTATTTTCTTAGAAAACCACATGACTCAACCATAGTCTATGTTGTATTTGCATTTCTTAAGATATCTTCTCCACTCCACCATCCCAAGAACTGCAACTATAGTGACTCACTGTACAAAGTAATATTCTATATAATATCACAAATAAACCAAGAGAGAAAGTGAATAATAACTATACATAATAATAAATGAACCATACACATACATTCTCGCACTAATCTAATGTTATAGGAACAACAAATGTGAGCAATAATTCTTGGAAATGTGAACCCCAATATAAATTTTCCCTTTATTTTGTATCAAAGTTCTTGAAAAATCTCAAACCTCACACCCATTAACAAGATCATACGACATTGAAGCGATGAAAAAATACTATATCGTTGTGCAAACAACAAGTGTTTCAATGGATTAAAGCACAATATTATTATGTAGGGAAAAAATATGGCTCATCGATTGACTTCTTTGCGTTTGTATTATGGCTAGGTTACCTTAAGCACTATACAATTATTGTTGCTAGCTACAAAAATCATATCAATATAGTTGTGTATGAGACCATATATAAAACATATAATAAATTGAAAAAGAAGCAAATGGTGTCATGAATAAACAAAAGATAATTGTTAGTGAAGTGCATTGTGTATAGTTAAGGTGATTCACCTTCATTTATGAATGATAACCTCCATCTCATGTCTTTGATTCCTTCTCCCTGCTTCTTTCCTTTCCTTTTGCACAACAAGCAAATAAAACCAAAACCAAACTATAAGAAATGAGAAAAAAAATGCAAAACAAAAGAAAATGAGTACAACATAAAGCATGGTCATGCTTAAAATCAACAAAAACAAAACATATAGACAACAACAAATGAAAAAATCCAAAATTCCCCTTTGCACACTATCTCTACCGTAGTGTCCTCTCCTTTGCAGAAAGGAAAATAAGTGGGGAGAATAAGGTTAAAATAAAGACGCTGATAGTAATGGAGACCATAATTCAAAAAATATATATTCATAATAGAAGTATACCTTGTCGAGAGTTTTTTATATAAGGATAGGCACTAGATTTTGCATTTCACTTACTCATGCTCACTAAAACAAGCCATCTACAATAGATACATAATAAGATATTAGAATCATTATAAAAGTTGAATGCAATAATAAATCATAATGTGAAAAATATATCTAAGTTTTGTTATATAAAGGGGGAT
>APFE031493999.1:31931-34431 GCA_000404065.3 Pinus taeda | reverse complement strand
ATCAGCAACTATCATCTACAGCATTTGTCAGTCACCATTAACCATGATCTCCCTCTGCACTTGTTCTACCTGAATCAAAACAACTGTGAAATTGTACCAAGATCTTCTAAGATAATTCCAACAATGCATTTAGAAGTATATGCTCCCCCTAAACCTGTGTCGGATGGTCTCTGACAGACCTATATCATACTTTGTTCGTCCTGTGTTTGGTCCATTGATTTTCTTCAAGCCAACATAAACGTGACTGTACGCACAGAAAATCGACGTATGTACGCAGATACACTTCATGAAACTCGTGTACAACCACTTTTCTCTAAAACAGATAAATTTCAACAGCAACATAATGCATCAACTACTCCCAGCTTCTGTCTGAGGTATTCAAATGTCTCTCTAGGCAGTGGTTTGGTGAATATATCAGCGACCTGTTCTTTGGATGGAACATACTCCAATTTGACCTTTTGGTCAAGCACTTGTTCCCGGAGAAAATGATATTTGATAGGTATGTGCTTGGTCTTTGAATGCATGATTGGGTTCTTTGAAATATGGATTGCACTTGTATTATCACATAGAATGGAGATGGATGGAGTACATGTGATCTGAATGTCTTGCAAAGTTTGCATCATCCAAAGAAGTTATGTGCAGCAAGATGCAGTAGCCACATATTTTGCTTCAGCTGTAGATAATGCAATTGAACTTTATTTCTTGCTGAACCAAGATACTAATCTGGAACCCATATAGAATGCACCAACACTAATGCTCTTTCTGTCATCCACGCTTCCTGCCCAATCTGCATCTGTATATGCATGAAGGGTAAGATCTGTCTCCTTAGGATACCATAACCTAAGGTTCTGAGTTCCTTGTGTAGAAATTTTGAATAATATGACACTTATTCACAGAGATTATCCTGATTATACACTATTGCAGAATGCATGCATAATACATAACCTCCTCTACGTTGATCATCAATTTTCAGTATTAAAAAAACAATCGCATGTGCACATTGAAGCATCAATCACACATATCAACACAGTATATCACGGGGAAAGCATACAGCTGAAAACCCCCAACTATCTGTATATTATATTGATTGAGAAAATGTAAAAATACATAGTACAATACTCCTCGCAATTACTCAGTACTATCTCCACCTGTTACACACAAACTAGCTCAGATCTGAATCAATCACAGGTTCAAATCTCCTTCACTGCTTGCCTGCCTCCACTGCGCAATCCTGCATGAGAATAGAATGAGAATGGCTGATCCAAACTCGTATTTCCCTTGTGTAACACTACGCAATCCTCACTGGCAATCTCAATCCATTGATTCTGCAAATCACATGCACAACTATAATCACAACTGACAATTGTCTTGCCCTTTCACTCACCTCTAACACTTGTCTCCACTGAACTGTCCATGCACTGAGTTAACTGGTGTATTCTTTAGTTGATTTATGAGTTAATAATTAGTGAATTAATTAATAATTAATTCACACCACTCATCACTAGTGTATTTGTCAGTTAGACTAGATACAACTATTTCAACTAAGTCAAACTGAAC
Source organism: Pinus taeda (assembly GCA_000404065.3). Classification (NCBI taxonomy): domain Eukaryota; kingdom Viridiplantae; phylum Streptophyta; class Pinopsida; order Pinales; family Pinaceae; genus Pinus; species Pinus taeda. Next base: position 32,874 of record APFE031493999.1, on the reverse strand, counting down.
GCAACTCCATCAACTCCTCATTCAACTCCACAGAACTCAATCACTGAAATCCTAACTGAAGTCATCCATGCAATAGCTCAAGTAACCCATAAGAAACACGTATTTCCTTCTGGAAGTTGCATGTGCCACATCCGTAGCTCAAACTGAAGTGCTCCAAGAGAATAAGATAATGTTTATAGTCCAAATATTATTAAGATCTAATAATATTTGATTGTTCTATTTTTAGCCTGGCAGTCTAAAAATAGACTCCGCCCATATGTCTAAAAATAGAGGTCAAATTATTTTTACCAACATGACCAGTCATCCACAAATAGCATCCTGCAAGTCATAGACCATGATCCATATGTCTAAAAATAGACTTGCGCCAAAAATAGCCTGCGAGCCCAGTTAGTGAAGGCGACTTCTTTCCACTAAGCTCCATCATCTTGTTGCATTCTCAACACTCCCTCTCAACAAGATATGGATTATCAGTAACCCCTATCCTGTCTCGGTGGTACTCGAATTTTCTCCTGGTGAGCGCCTTCGTCAAGATATCAACATCCTGATCCTCTGTGGGAATATATGAAAGTAACATGATTCTCCGCTGCACACAATCTCTGATATGATGGAACCTGATGTCATTTGTTGAGCCTCCTACCCACTCTGCATCCTCTTGTCTGTACCAAGATCCATATCCCGATGTGCCTCTCTTGAGCCTGCACACATGCGACTCCACCAACTGTCGATAAACAGTGGCATCCACTACCTCCGCTGAAGTAGCATTTTCCTTCCTCCAACCTCCAGGAAGGAATGTTGTCTTCACATCCATCTGATGAATGTGCCACCCCATCTACATCACTTTGTAGATCCATCTCAAACCCACCATTGATTTCCCCTCCGGTCTTGGGACAATCTCCCATGCACTGTTTCTAACAATCGAATCATACTCTTCCACCATGGCATC
>APFE031493999.1:2459-25523 GCA_000404065.3 Pinus taeda | reverse complement strand
GTATTTCACTATTCGTACTCACTCGAATCAAACATGTGTGATAGATACACAATAAAATATTATAATTATAACTTGAGAGTTAAAGGGATGAACTTGTCATCCAACTTAATTCTAGCACATTTATATTCCATGTTATATCTCAAAATATATCAATTTTCTAAACTATATGTAATTCTACTAGGAATAATGCAATTAATGTTATCAAAAGCGAAATATTTTTTTTTGTAGGATGATCTAAGCATATTTAAAGATATTGAACTCCCAAAATCCTGGGGGCCACAAGGCATTAGTGTTGTCTATTAGCACAATGATTAATTGGTTGAAGTGTTGATAAGCTTGCTTTCTTGACCTTACCATCCTCTTCTCTAGATCACGTTGTGTGGGGGTGTGCTTGTGATGTGGAGGAAGAAAGCATATAAATTTAAACACACCATATGATGCATATGTAACCACTAATTGGGTGGTAATACCTGAGAACCATGCTAGAATGAAAAAATGTCAAGCAAACAAATAATAATAACACTATTTTTTTGGAAAACAATATGAATCACCCATCCTCTATGATGAAAACTGCCTAAGTTATTTTCTCCACTCGACCCTTTGAGATACTACAATTGTATTCACTCATAGCACAAAGTAATATTATATATGAGATCACAAATAAACCATGAGATCTTAAATAACAAATATAAAGAACGGTGAATTAACCACACATACTTTCCCTCCCTTGGGTAATATTATAGTAATGACAATCATGAATAAGAAGTTTAAAGATGTGAACCCCAGTATAACTTTTCCATTTCTTTGATATCAAAGTTCTAGGAAATATCTTGAATCTCACACTTGAGAACAATATTATACTACCTCAAAACCATGACAAAAAGATAAATCATTGTGGAAACAACAAATATTTCAGTTTCATCCAAGGGGTCTTGGATAGATAGTGATCAGGTGCATTGTTAAGGCACTCCTAGATGTTAAGTCACCATTCAATTTCTCATCCTATTAAGGTGTTATTCTTTGACAATCACATGATGTAGCCTCATCTATTGTTCTATACTTTAATATACTTGAATTATTCTATATTTTATATATATATATTATATATATATATATCTATATATATATCATTGTATTAAAGGACAAAAGTAGTTTGTAGGAGAAGTATGGCTCATATCCTCTGTGTCACGTTTGTAGAATGTGCAGTGCATCTTCATGACTTGACCTTTGTGGATTGTACAATTGTAGTTGTGACTACATAAATAGCATCAATATAGTTGACCATGAGATAAGAGATAAAACATATAATAAACTGAATAGCGAGCAAATGGAGCCATAAATTAGCAAAAGATACTTTTAAATGAAGTGCACTCCATATAGGTATGTTGACACACCTTCATTTATGAACAATAACCTCCATTACTTCATTTCCTTTTTCAAAACCAAAAAATGAAATCAAAACCAAACTATTAAAAAGCATGAAAAAAAAATCAAAACAAAAGAAAACGAGTACAACACATCCAACAGATGAAACCAAGGCCAAACTACAAAAAAAAGAGGAAAAAAATCAAAAGAAAAGAAAACAAATACAACACAAAGCATGGCCACGCTTAAACTCAACAAAACAAAACATGCAGACAACAACAAAGAAAAAATTGCAAACATCCCCTCCGCACATCGTCTCTCTTGCAATGTGTTCTCCTCTACTAAAGGGAGAAAAAAGCGGGTTGAATAAAGTTAAAATACACAAATATTTAGTAATTGTAAGCATATTTCAAAGCCAATAATTATTCATAATAGGAAACGCACCTCCTCTAGAGTTTGCTTTATAACCATCGACACTCTCTTTTGTATTCCACTTGATCGTACTCATTAGAACAAGCCATCTACAATGTATACAAAATAAGGTATTAAAATTGTTATATAAGTTAAAATAGAGAGTTGAACGCAATAGTTAATCATAATAAAAAAACACTTCTTTGAGATTGTTATATAAAAGGTGAGAGTCAATTTTGTATTTCACATATCCATGCTCATCGGAGCAAGCCATTTGCAATAGATACACAATAAAATATTATATTTCTTATAAAATCCAAACTAGAGAGTTTGAAGGCATGAATTTTTCATGCAACTTAGTTGAAGTCCATTTATATTCCATGTTATATCTCAAAAAAATATAATTTTCTAATTTAGATCTACTTCTACTAAGAACGATAGAAACAAGGTTTTCATAAGAGGTAATTTTTTTTGGAAAAGGAATCTAAACATATTGAATGCCCAAAATCCTAGGGTCCACAAGGTGGTGGTGTCGTATGTTAACATGATGGTTTATTGGTTGATCTTACCTATCTCCCCTATAGGATTTCCTTAGACCAAGGATTGATTGTTGTGTAAAATAAGCCAAGCATTGACTAAGGGGACCCCCTTGAAGGTCTACCTAGAAAAGAGGCTCGATGCATACTCCAGGCCAAAAAAGGGATGTCAAAACATGTGTCTATAACACCCCCTTCCATGTTAACATCGTCCCTCAATGGATTGATCTCACTACGCCTTGTGGTGGTCCTGAAACCATTACAAGTTAAACCCTTTAAAAATGTTGCAAATGGAATGAAGAAAAAAAGACATTCTAGATTGAAACATGCATCACATAGTAAACACAAAACCCTAATGGCACCAAAAATATTTTCATTAAGCTCCTGGGTGAGGAATACTCCCGCTATCCAACCAGGACTTACAAATGTGGAAGTCCTTCCTTGACTCCCTTCTCATTGAAATAATATTTTCATAAAATCCCTTGGACCTAGTCTAAATTATAGAACCAACTAATTAAATATAAAACGATACAAGTGGCTTAGCCACATGTACAATAAAATATAAAATGAGATTCCACGAAATATTCTTCAAGAAGATTTCATCCTTTAACATCCATAACATAATTTTGATCACCTTGAAAAGAGATTCCATTACTTAATTAGAATACCGGTCATCTTGGAATAAAATTATTGCAATGGTTACAGGAATGGTTGAACAGTTGTGAAGGGCTGGGACCCGAGCCTCTTAATAATCCACATCTCCCTTGATTTATCTACCCACTTTCTCTCTCCCCAAGATAAGGTTTTGATCAATGGATTACTCAGGTTGTCAAACCAAAATTAGAATTGCAAATTGACATCCTTGAAACCACTAGGGTTGCCTTTAGATGAGTTGAACGAATGAATATTTGGGTATGATTGCAAGGACCACCACCTCTCCATGTGTTCATGGAGATTGCACAAGGCTTAGCTTCATTTTTTTTGGTGCAATGGTATCCAGACCCAGGCTCAAACCCTATAACCTACTATATGGTGTTTCATATGTCGTCGTCCAATGAAAGTAATAGCATTGTTACAAATCAAAGGATTTCTACTTGAGAACCTCTGCACATATTGTTGGAAATTTGTTATGGTGATAGTCTCGTATTCATTTATAGAATGATAGTAATGGTAGCACCCTCCACCATATATTAATATGCATTATGCATAGGTCATCTACCAATTAAATGATTTATAACTCACCTTTTTCTTTCATGTTTGCAGACTTCTTAATGACCCTCAAAAGGCACCCTTTTTTCTATTGATAAGTATTGTTACACGCCATCATTTTTGTATCAACATATGTAATAACATCTCCATGAATACTTGTTGTTATAACACATATATTTAGGTTGTTGTTTAACTTGTTACTACTTCCCTTCAAGAATGCAATTCCAAATTTTTTAAATCGTTCTATTGTCATTCCAAGATGAAATCATTTCACATTATGTGCATCAAACAATTTACCAAAGGCCCATTCATAATGATTTCACAGATATCTAGATCAAAACTTTGTTCATGTGTATTCCTCCTTGGAATTTCTTACGCTTCCACCATAGAGGACAATTCTGGAACTTGGCTAATGAAGGGAATCCAATCTGCAATTAATTCTCCCCTGAACATGCTTTTATTCACTTAGTTTTAAGGATGAAACCAAGTTGGAACAATGCATGAGTTTTTGGTTGTCCAATAGTGTTGAAACATACCTGCCAATGATGAATTAACAACTCTCTCAAATGGTGAGATATCAAGCCAAGAATATCCCCAAAATGTTGCTTCATCTGTCATAATTCTTAAAGTTGGGCTATTTCATGAAAGAGGAATAGTAGCCAAGATGAGTTGTTATATTCTATAGAAAGGAGCCAAATGGGTGTCAAAGAATGCCTTTTCTATTGACTTGCTTCCAAGGAAAACCCACAACTTTTTAGGCTTGGTGTGAAAAATCTCCTCTTTTGTTACCTTGCTTCCAGGGCCAACCCACATTGTTTTAGGACTTGTTTCCATTTCTAAGTGGAGTGGCCACAAACATAACAAAGAAACTACAATTGAGATCCCCAACATAAGACTTGGATATTTAGAAACCGATATTCCATGTTGTTCTTTTGGTTCAAATGGACTTTCATACAGGAATGTGCCACTACGTGCAAAATTCATGTTCTTGCCAGCCACTTGAAGGTTCTAGCTGTTGAGCATTGGTATTTTAAGTCATACTCTAGCCTTAAAATAATTCTCATCTTTTCCTCATGTCATGACTTTCACCAGAAACATCTTTGGATACCTGTACAAATTTTTGTATTCCTAGTCTTCGTGTAAGCCGACTCAAAAATCTATAGCAATCTTGTTGAAAAATTTGTTATAGGTGTAGCTATGCTAGAAGAAAGGGTAACACCACCAAATGCTAATGTCAACCCTCGTTGAACCTTAGAAGGAAATGGCATGATTATTTAGCAGAATTTTTGGAGAGGGTTCTATAATTAGGTAATAAACCCTCTATAGGGAGAAAACACTTGCTTGGGAATCGATAATTTGACATGAAATAGCACACTAGTTGAAAAAATTCAAAAGATCGAGTGGATTTTCGTGTTTACATATTTAGATTTTGCTTCGGTTTTTTATACCATATTTGAGACATTTCCACCAAATGCTAATTTCAACTCCGATTGAGTTTTAGTGAATTTACGATACCCAATGTTAAGGAGGTAAAATGACCCACTTCATTTCTACAGTTCAAGATGCACTTATGGGACAAATCCAGGGGAACTATGGAAAAGGAGAATATTTTTATGAATAGAAATATATGTACATTGGGACATATGATTTTAAGATAATCCCTACTATATGTCGAGGTTTGCAATATGTTCTTTCAAGAAGAGTTTTGAAGGTAATCATTGAGATGTATTTTTATCCATTATAGGAATAAGCTACAATTTTTATAATTTTCTTTTAAATATGTTGGAAGTTTTACACACTAAAATGTGGGTAACTCCATAGGAGAAAAATTCTCTCCTTTGGAGAGTCAACTAGCCAACAACCCTAAATTGCTAAATACATGGCATTGTGCCAAGACCCTCCACCATTTGCATTGGTCAGATATCTCTCCTATTTAACACTCCTCTTGAAGGAAGGTGGGTCATCCTTCGGCAAGCACTTTAAGAATCTTACAATCATGCTTTGTTACTTAATGTTTCAAGCATTAAAACATGAATAAAGTGGTGATCTAGATGATTGATCAATCTTGACTGTAAACGTGTTCTCTTACTTCTCCAAGGAGGTTGGTTTTTGACCCTAGCGTGAAAATTTGGAAGACCCAAATTTCTACTGCAACAACTGATTAAGTTTCTTCTATTTATCAAATAACTAAAAAAAATATTTATTGTTTTCCATGGTAAATATTGAAACCAATACACTACAGCCTCCACTAATTAAATTAATAGTCAGAAACAAGAATCTGAGCATGAAAGAAATAACACACAAGTGACACCGCTTTTTTTGGACAAATGTCCCTGGAAAAACCCAACGCGGGAAAACCGGTGCAGCAACTAAGGGTTTGTATTATTAAGCAATAGTTTTCTGAATACAATTTGTTCAATGCCTAACTAGCTATACGATACAGAGAGAAACTGGGCAAAAACGATAGTGAGATGATATCACCATGTCACTAGAAGAACCAACACTAATTTGCGATGGAGATGAGCCTTTGCGCTGCCTCTGCATAGTTCTACGTCACTCCCACACAGTCACTGTGTCACTGCAGATGGGACTACATTGCACCTCCTTCTGATCCTCTATTGGCTGGAAACTTCTACTCACTGGCCTTCCGGTCTCACACCCTACCTCTAGCACTAAATCCTAATTGTTCCTTAGTAAAATCTCGATCTCCCTCAGAAGCTCTGTACTACCACAGTGTAGCTCCACGTGGCCCTGCATCAACCTCTCTAGATGTCTTTCTGCCCTCTCTTCCTTGTACTCTCTGGACCAGGAAAACTTCCCTCTGAAAACTATCCCTGCCTTTCACTGCAAGAAATCTGCTTGATCAATTCTCTAGCAACTGTTGTGCTGCCCTCTCTGAGAAATTCGATCTCTTGATCTCTCTCCTATGTATCTTCCAAATTGCCCATGAAGGCTCCTCTTATAATCCTCCAGTTGAGAACCAACTGCCCATATTAGATTCTAATCAATGGCTCAGATCATTTTGTTTTAATCCTCGTCTTCTTCTGTAAGTTTCACCCTTAGTTTAATTAATACCTTTATCAATGGCTCAGATCATTTTGTTTTAATCCTCGTCTTCTTCTGTAAGTTTCACCCTTAGTTTAATTAATACCTTTAATTATTTTAATTTCCTAAGTTTAGACTTAGGAACCCATTAAAAATAATTAATTCTTTTAATAAAACTGTCTCTAGGTGGAATTTCCCAAAATTATTTCTAGGTATTGTGGAATACAAGTGTCCAAGCCTCCCTGCAAATTTTTAGGCTTAGAACACATCCGATTCTACTAGAAATCAACACTCCTTATTAGCGAGGAATGTGCTCTAGTAATGCAACTTACTGAAGCATCACCCTTCTTTGTGACATCTCCCTCTACGTTGCTGATGTCTGATATCACTACCCACCAACTACTATGTAAATGTTGCATTTGTACTGCTGCTAACCCTGTCACTGCCAACACTTCATCTATACTACAACCCTCATATGTTTTTCATCTATGTTTTTGTCGGCACTAACACTGCCAACATTGCATTTGCACTGCAACCTTCTCCAATTGTTGCTATTGTTGCATCAGCAATAGAAAAGCATCCAAAATTACTGAACATGTGTTTAGGATGATGCATCTATTGTTGGAGTTCTAACTGTTGCTATTTTCTGCGCTGACCCCCTGAAGCCTCTACGTTGTTGTTGACTCTGCATTGTGCTAATTACATTGATGCCAACTCTACTCTGCGCTGCTTAGTCTCTGGCACTCTTACACTACAACTCTCACTCTCACACTCCTCTGCATCAACTGATCTTCACCCATCCTACTACTTCTGATCTGGGCTCTCATAGCAAGGTATTGATCCAAGAGATGGACTCCTCAAGGATCTTGCCCACCTGTGGTTCTTTCAAACTACAGTACTAGATCACCCCACCTCTCCCCTAGAGTTATCTGCGAAATCATGGCAAACTCCTCTGCTTCGATCTTTGTGGATGTAGCCTTTGGATCATGCTTCTCGTCTTTGTCCTTATTCTTGAGAGGACACTGTGTAGCGTAATGGCCAATTTCACCACACCAGAAGAATTTGATCTTCAAGACGTCCTTCTTCTTTCTCCGTTACTCTTGTTGCCCCTTAAACACAATGGTTGTATTCTTCTCCTCTTCCTTGGGCTTCATCCTACAGTTATTGTTGCCATCAAGTTTTCACTTGACTAAGTCTCACCTCATCTCTTCTTGCTGAAGAGAAGCCCAAGATCCTTCCCAATCTAACAATCTCTCTCTATTCAAGATACTTTGGAAAAACACTATCCATTCTTCTGAGACTGAGTTCAGGGCCAAAATCACCATCTCGGGAGGCTGAAGTGTTGACCCCACAGTTGCCAACGAGTCTAGGATCTCCTGAAGCTTCATAAGGAATGGATAAATACATTCCCCCTTCTGCATCTGTGTGGATCTCATATTCTGCTCCAAGTACATCTTCCGTTGCTCGGAATATCCTTCATATAGCATGGTCAATTCTTCCCACATTTGTCGATCAGTATCTTTGCTGACAATGTGACACACTACGTGATCTCTCATTCCGTCGAGGATCAATCAGTTGACCTTGGCCATTTCAGTCTTATACTTCTTGATAAGATCTGGATCCACAGGTATAACTACCACACTATCGACATAGTTTTTGAGATCATTCTCATCCAAAAGGTGTGAGATCCTTGCCTTCCAGATCACGTAGTTGGATGCACCCTCTAACCAATCTTGGTTTTGCAACCTATGAGTTGCCATCTCTGGTAGTGAAATGTCGAACTGCCTCCTCTCTCCTCTACACTACTGTTGGGCTAGCCTATGCACTCCTTGTTGGATTTAGTAGATCTGATGCTCCCTGTTTTTGCTCAGCAAATGAGAAATCGAATTCCCTAGCTAGGAATTCTCTAAGGAAGAAATTCCCTCAACAGTGTCTCCTTCTTCCTTCTGGTGCTTTTCTTCCCTAGCAACTACTGTAGAAAACTGTGTCTCACCAGAAAAATGCTCTATGATGATTCTTTTGTTTCTCCCTCTGACACTGGAAAACTTCGATCTATAAATCTTTCTCTCTGTCGACTCACTCAAAGAGATATTTTCCCTCGAAAATTTTTCCCTCTTGCCCTAGACTGCGCAATCCCTCTGGGGATTCAATTTGTTGCCTATGCAATACTTCGACTTCCCTCCTCTTTAGTGTTGGGATCTTCCATCTCTTCTCTCTTGCTTCATCTATGCTCTAATACCATGTGAAAATTTGGAAGACCCAAATTTCTATCGCAACAATTGATTAAGTTTCTTCTATTTGTCAAATAATTGAAAAAATTATTTACTTTGTTCTATGGTAAATGTTGAAACCAATACACTACAGACTCCACTAATTAAATTAAAATGTAGAAACAAGAATTTGAGAAAGAAAGAAATAACACACAAGTGACACCATTATTTTTGGATAAATGTCCCCAGAAAAACCCAATGCGGGAAAACTGATTCAACAACTGAGGGTTTGTATTATTAAGCAGTAGTTTTATGAATACAATTCATTGGATTTCCAATTGGCTATCCGATACAGAGGAAAACTGGGAAAAAAATATAGTGAAATGATCTCACCCAATGACTGGAAGAACTGACACTGAACTGCGCTGCCTATGTGTAGTTATGCATCACTCCCATGGAGTCCCTACGTCACTGTAGCTGGGACTGCACTGCACCTCCTTATAATCCTCTGTTGGCTAGAAACTTCAGCTCTCTGGCCTTCCAGTCTCACACCCCAGCTCCGGCACTAAATCTTGACTATTCCTCAACAGAATTTTGATCTCCCTTTGAAGCTCTACGCTACCAAAGTGTAGCTCTATGTGGCCCTATGTCAGCCTCTCTGGACATCCTTCTACTGTCTCTGCCTTGTACTCTCTGAACTAGGAAAACTTCCCTCTGGAAACTATCCCAACCCTTCACTGCAAGAAATCTCCTTGATTGATTCTCTAGCAACTGATGCGCTACCCTCTCTGAGAAATTCAATCTCAATCTCTCTCCAATGTATCTTCCAAATTCCCATCAAACCTCCTCTTATAATCCTCTAGTTGAGAACCAATGGCCCAAATTAGATTCTAATCAATGGCTCAGATCATTTTGGCTTGATCCTCATCTTATTCTAGAAGTTTCACCCTCAGTTTAATTAATACCCTTTAATTATTTTAATTTCCTAAGTTTAGACTTAGGCACCCATTAAAAATAATTAATTATTTTAATAAAATTGTCTCTAGGTGGAATTTCCCAAAACGATTTCTAGGTATTGTCGAATACATGTGTCCAAGTCTCCCTGCAAATTTTGAGGCTTAGAGCACGTCCGATGCTACCAGATATCAACACCTAGTCCAGTGGGACCTCCTCTTAGGCTTGAGGGTCATAGGAAGGGTACTACTTGGGATATTTTGATTGAAGTAGTGTATTCATGATAGTCCATACTTACCAAGTTCCACAATTCCCTAAATTTCACCTCCATTCTTCAGGCTTGTGGTCATTGATTCATTGGGATTGGCACTCTTTTATCCTCCTCCTTGAGTTTGGACTGGAAACATTGCCCTAGAGGTTGATGCAAGTAAAAGAATGTTAAAAGCATAAAATGGCCACAATGAAAGAAAAATAAAGTTAAAATGAAAAAGATGGATGGGACATTAATTAGTGTGCGGGAAAAATCCCAGCATGAGATCTACTCCCCTAATTAGCCATCACCCAGTTCCTTGAGCACTTGATGCTCCATCACATAATAAAGGAACTCTTGCACATACCAACCCTAATAAGCAATAAATTTTCTCATCATTTAGGGGTAAATACATGCTAAATCATTAAAACCAAGCTTGGGCTCCTAAAGAAGTAAAAGGTGCACCAATAGGGTGGAAAACGTAGGTCAAGGAAAGGCATAACTCATGCCTTCATTATTGCTCCATGTTGAAATATGTAGCTTGGGAGATACTCCCACAACCCCTAAGGTATTGGGTTTTCTAGGAGTTGACCCACAGAAAAGTTGTTTTGTGGGAAATGTACCCAAAAAGTGGGTTTTGTACCCAAAGTAGTGGGTGCAAGACCAAGGTGAGAAATTATTTATTTAAACATTCGATGCATGAGGGGAACCCTTGAAGGGCTAAGGGGCACCTATGACTTCAATGCAGTGGTGAAAGGAAAGTGAAAAGGAATTCATCTCTAATGTGTGTGGGGTTTTGATAATTTAACTCAAGTCAGTTTGGGAAAAGAACCTGACCCCTTGGCCAAACGTGACACCACTTAAGATATTATAGGTAGAGAGGAGAACAAGTTCATTTGGCATCCACAAGTGAAATCTCATCAAGAGAAGACCTCAGACCTCAAAGGAGTCAGGTTACCAAGGAGAGATGGATGAGTTTGGGTTCCTGTCTTAGGTTCCGGCTGCCCAAATTTGGAAGGTCTGTACATGGATGTTCTAGGCATACTTTTGGTTTGTATGCTTATGTGGGAACCTTTGTAACAGGATCATGTTGAAATTAAGTTGCAAAGAGAGGGTCGAGACCCCTATTTAGGCTGGAAGACTAGGCAAAGTGAGGTTTGAGTCCCCTTAATGGGCAGCATTGAATTTTTAAGGTTTAAAATGGAGGATATCATAGCAAACATTTGACTAAGGTGGCCGCATGGTTTGTGATGGCTGCAAAGGAGTGACATCAAGGCCGAGAATCTCTGTCAAAGTCATGCACCAAACTAAGGAGTGTTAGAGGGTATGCTGAGATTCTAAACATGTATGTTTGTGGTCTTAAGTTTGATGTAATTTCTAAGTTTGGAAGGTTTGTTCATAAGGTGTTGGACAACAATTGTAGGAACCCTATGTATTGTAATTTGAGGAGATAATATATAGTTGTGTGGGTTTCCAAGTGTGCCATAAGTACAATCATCTAGGAGAAGCTAAAGGATTGTTAGAAGGGTTGATCTAGAAGACCCTAAGTGTTGGTATCCTTGGAATGGCAAGGGAAAGAGGGAATACTTAGGAGCTTGTGAACAATCATCTTTAGGCACAACAAAGGGACTATGTGAAAGAAGTTGAGAAGACCTTATGATTAGTGATCTAAGTAGCAACTAGACATTGTTAGAGGGAAACCTAAGTTTAGTGACATTGGAGTAGCAATGCCATTGATATGAGATATTTTGGTCAATTGATGATACAAGAAAATATGAAGTTGTAGAACTTCTTGTGAGCAGTAGTAGAGGTGGCAAAGGACCTGCCAGGTGTTCAAGGTACATGGGTTGAAACAGTTGGTGTAAACATTCCTTTAGAAAGTAAGTCAACTGTGTTTTGTTCAAGGGTGGATTGATGGTCATACATAGTTGACATCAAGCCTTAGTTGTCCTTGTATTAGGGCTAATTGTAAGGGCCATGATCCCTAGTAAGGGAGCCCTCTATTTTTGGTATTAAAGTTATAATATAACAAGTTTTGGGTTGTGTAAGTTTCTTGTGTACTTCATTGATTCAATGTTGTACATTTTCCATTATGCAAAGTGCTTGTGTTGTGGCATTTTAGTGTGTTTATGACTTTGTTTTAGACATAGACCTAATTCTAAAGTTATGGGGAAAAATCAACACCAGATTAGAGCAAATTTGAAGGGGCAGTTGAATTAGAGTGTGCACAATGTACAACTCAGGAGGGAGTTGGTTACCTTGTTGTTGAAGGACTAGAAACATGGAAAAGTTGGTCACAAGTCTGAGGTACGAAGATAGATTGGATGGCTTATCCAACTATAGCCCTTGGAAGGAAAGGATCAAGCTTGTCTTGTTAGTGAACAAAATTTGGGAGTTGTCTACCAAGGAGATTAAGAAACCGATAGACCCTAAGGAGTTGGAAGTATTTGAAGAGTTGGATGCAAAGTCTAAGTTGATCATCCTTATCAGTGTCAAAGATCACTTGATACCTCATCTAACTAAGAAGAAAACTACCCATGAGCTGTGGAAATCTCTTTAGGATTTGTTCCAGAATAAGAAAGAGAACCAGTTGCTAATATTGACAAAGAAGTTGAAGAACATTAATATGTCAAATGGTGAAGATGTGTCTCTGTATTTGACGAGACTTACTCAAGTTCATGATGAGCTTATTTCCATTGGTGATAACATCCTAGAGTCTGAGTTGGTGAGGAGGGCTGCTTTGAATGGTTTTTCCAATGAATGGAAGCCATTTATCAAAGGGATTATCACTCGTGATAAGTTTCCATATTGGAACAAGATATGGGATGATCTCTTCTAGGAAGAAATGCGGGACGAGGACCATCACAAGAAGAAGTATTCAGATGATAACGTGGCTCTTGTAGGTAAGGTGAAGGGAAAGGCAAAGAAGGACTTGATCAAGTTGAAGTGTTATAGCTGTGGCGAATATGGTCAATTTGCAAGTAAGTGTCCGCAGAAGATGAAGGGTGAGAATGAGAAGAGGAAGAGAGAAGTAAGTAGCTAGGGTTGTTAGATGAATTCTCAAGAAGTTTCAAGGAGGACTTTGCTCTAGTTTTTCATTTCTCTGAGGATGCCATTAATGATGCTGCATGGTACGAGGATAGCAGAGTGTTGAAGCATATGACAGGTTTGTGTGAAGTTTTTAGTACTCTACTGAATGGGACTCGAAGTTAGACATGGAGGTTGGTGATAAGATTCATAAATATATGAGAGAGTCAAGTGTTGTGCCATTAAAGATGAATTCAGGCGGGATATTATGAGTTCAAGATGTATTACGAGTACCAAAGCTCAGATATAGCATGTTGTCTATCTCAGTGATTGAGGCGAAGGAAATTGAGGTGATCTTCTAGGATGGGAAAGCGAAACTCAAGCCAAAATTCTCTAAATTTGTTGGATCTATCATTGGAGTTAGGGAGCATGGTCTATATCGACTAATTGGCAAGCTTATACATCAAGGGAAGAAGAAATTTCTTGAGACTCAGAGGCAGTCAAGTTCAAGTGGGATTATCTAGGTTCAAAGGGAGAATCCACAACCCAAAAAGACCACATGGTTAGTGGGGATTAAGGAGACTTATGCTAGCAAGAAGGAACTACGGAATGGCTTGAAATTGTTTTAGGAGAAGAAGAAAAGAAAAGATTCTAGAGGCAGGGACACTATTGAGGATAGTGTGGTTCATTCTATAGGGTATGTTGTAGTGGTGAATGCCAGATATTGGGTTAGTGTCACTGACGATGATGAGATACTTCCAAGTGGTGTAAGTACCTCCCTCGCTAAGAGGGAGTGTTGAAATCTATAGCTTGGGAGGTACTCCCACAAACCAGGGGGTACTGGGTTTGTGAGGAGTTGACCCACTCAAAAGTTGTTTTGTTGGAAATGTACCCAAGTTGTGGATTTTGTACTCAAAATTGTGGGCACAAGACTAAGGTGAAAAATTAACTGTTTAATCATTGGATTCATGAGGGGCACACTTGAAGGGCTAAGGGGCACCTAGGTCTTCAGTGGAGTGGAAAAAGACAAGTGAAAAAGGAATTTATCTCTAATGTTAGTGGGATTTTCATACGTTAACTCAAGTCAACTTGGGCTAAAAGTTCATACCCCTTGGTGAAACATGACATGACCTCAGATATTATAAGTAGAGATGAGGTCAAGTTCATTTGGCATCCACAAGTGCAATCTCATCAAGAGAAGACTTCACAAGAAGATCGCATACCTCAAAAGATCAAGGTTAGCGAGGAGAGAAGGAAGAGTTTGGGTTCTTATCTTAGGTTCTAGTTGGATGAGTTTGGAAGGTTTGTTCATGGATGTTCTAAGCAAAGTTTTAGTTCATGTGCTTACGTGGGATTATTTATAACAAGGTCATGTTGAAATCAAGCTGCAAAGAGAGGGCTAAGATCCTTGTTTAGGCTGGAAGTCTAGGCTGAGTGAGGGTCGAGTCCCCTTAATGAGCAGCTAGACAATGCTAGAGGGCAAGTTAAGTTCAATGACACTGGAGGAGCAATGTCATTGATATCAGGCAGTTTTGCAAGTGATGATACAAGACAATTTGAAGTTCCAAACCTTCTTGTGAGCAGCAATAGAGATGGAAAATGGTTTTCCATGCTTTCAAGGTATGTGGACTAAAAGGGTTGGAGTGAACGTTCCTTCAACAATTAAGTCAAGTGTGTCTTCTTCAAAGGCAGATTGATGGTCATTGTAGTTTACATCAAGCACTATTTATCCTTGTATTGGGGCTAATTGTAAGGGCCATGATCCATGGTATGGGAGACCTGTGCTTGTTGTGTTAAATTTGTAATATAACAAGTTTTGGACTGTGAAATTTTCTAGTGTACTTCATTGATTGATTGTTGTACATTTTCTGTTGTGCGAGGTGCTTGTGTTGTGGCAATTTAGTGTGTTTATGATTGTGTTTTAGACATAGACCTAATTCTGAAGGGGTAAGGAAAAATCAACACTCCATCCTTAAATCTATGCACTCAGGATGTTGGAACACCATTAACTATTTCCATGTTCATTGCATCTTTACCTAAATTCCCTGCCCTCCATTACCATTATGATCACAAACATCAACAGATTGAAGTGTTGACCTAGGACCTGTGACTCCCCCTTAGGGGTTGGAAACACCTAATAGGGTTGACCATCTAGCCATCCATAACACAAGGAGGGAACACTTTTACAGTACTTGGTCTAGTTAAATATTTTAAATTGATCTCAGTTTGAAGTGTCATTATGCCCCCAAGCATTAAGTATGTCCACTATGATTCATCTATGGTCATTGTCCCTAATGATTGGTGATTGTCACTTGATCTTGAGATGGTTTTTCTATGTGGTTATTTACATAGAAAGAAAGGCCTTTGAGGGCACCCTACAACACCCCATTGCATAACATGCCCAAACCATATTACACCTTCCACGGATCATTGATGACCTTGCGAATGCAGTGTGGCCCCTCCAAAGTAGAGTGTTGAGCACTTTGATAATTCCACAAGATGATTGATTCCTAGAGCACCCCAAAATACTGAAACTTTGAGATCCTCTTTCTTGGTGTTGGATTTACTTGATGGTGTACCCAACCAACCCAGGATGCCCCCAAGCTAGCATTAACACCACTTGATCGGTGTTACTTTTTTTGTAGTCTAGATGATAATGCTCATCTATAGAATAAAAATGGGGGACTTGTACTTTGTCTTTAGTAGTCTAAATAATGATAGCCATCCATAGGATGATAAGGGAGGACTTGTACTTTGAGTTGGATACCAAACACTAGAGAGAGAAGGTGCCACTTCACTTATCTAGCCCTTGAAAGGGTGACACCGGGCACCTAGAGCATGGTTTTTAGACATGGAAGCAATTTGAGGCACTTCTTGAGGCTTCTCCTTAAGGTTTGGAGCTGATTATGGTGGTGGAGCATCTCCTTAGCCCTATTCCACACTTTATCATGGAATTTATTGCTTAAAAACAATATGACGTCATGATTGTAGGGGAAATAAACCTAAGCACGTGGGAATTTATGACATTATTTTATGGTGTTGAGCTATGAGGTTGGGTTGTAACCTCTTGTCTTCTCAAACATTCAAAACTAAACTTGTTCTAAAGATTGTAGGCTTAATTATTCTATAAAAGTGAAAGGATATACCTCATATAAATAGAGGATACTTCCACTCCATTTTAATTGTTAAATTGTAGCAAGGAAAGGCTTCATTTGACTTATACCTTAGTCAAATGGAGAAATTTGAATTTCCACTTCAACAGGATGAGTTATCAGATAGTTAGCAGGAGTGACATGGCTGAACCACTTAGTTAATTCAGTCAATTTGAGTTTGTGGACAAGAAGTGGGGTTGTGCATGAGTTGATTATTATGATCTAGTTATCTAGAGGTGTTGTCTTTAGTGAAAGTCAATTATCTGAGCTCTAGTCTAGAATAGAGTCAGTGTGAGTTTATTTGAGTAGTTGTAATTGTTGTTAACTCATAGATCTCTCAGTTAACTAGTCAATTTACTAAAAATAGCCTTAGTCATGCATGCAATCCGCGTTGCCTAGTGAAGTGGAGGGAAAATGCATAATTGTAATCATTATTGTATGCTAGTGAGTGTACATTGTTTGCATGTAGCAAGTAATCCATTTCTCTTAGGAATTGTGCAAGGAAATAGGACCTTCCATATTCTTTAGGAGAAAGAATTGCATAAGGAAATAGGAGGAAGCATGAGTCCTATTTTGGCTAAGTGTTGGCCAGAGAAAATTAAGGAGGTGATCAGTATTGCAGTGCAGGTTAAGCTTCAATAATTAAAGCTATCATTGTAATAGATCATTGTCTCATCTGATAGAATACAAAACAGGTGAGGGGTTTTTCCTAGTTGAGTTCCCTAGTAATTAAAGCTATCATTGTTCATTGTGATTGAATGATTGCATGTGTTTCTACTGTATGTTTTCCCTTCCGCAGATTGAGTAGAAGAAAGTTGTGTCTATTGATTTCAATCTGATTTCATTAGCAGCTGCCAATTTCGAGTTATTTCTACATGGTATCAGAGCTATTGAAAACTATGTTAAAGAATTATATATTACAGAGTGATGGAACACATAAAATATTCAAAAACATAAACACAGAAAATGCATAAAAACAAGGGAGACACAGATATATGTGGTTCACCCAGTTTGGGCTACATCCACAGAGAAACAATGAGTCCTCCCTTTTATATTATCCAACAAAATGAAGAGATACAACCTACAGTAGATCCAATGTAATTTCCTCTTCATTCTCACACAATCTCCTCTCTCTTTCTCACTTAGAATACACATATACACACACACAATACAATTCCCTCATATATAGCGAGGGTTTTTCTTCTAGGGAAAAAAATACTAAATTAAACATAAATTCAAATGTCAGATCATCTGCTTAATGAATGGCTCAGATTGACTAAAAAATTACAACATTTTACAAGGCAATTTTACATCTATTTTTTTAGCTTCGGGGGCGTTTCCCCCGAACAACCCAGCGAAGAGGGATGCCCCCCCCCCTGCGTGGAGGGGTATACATCTGGATGAAACAAAGACCTCTGAATAAAGAAGATAATCATGATCCATACCCAACAATCTCCCACTTGGAGACTGGTTATATCAACTCCACCGCTGCTTCATTTGCTGGAAAATGACTCCACTTTGGACCTGGATGTTTCTCATATTCATCATCATACTTCAAGACTAATTGAAACTGAGAAGAATCTCAGTTTCTCCTTCATCACAACTTTTGTTGACATATCTGCAGGATTTTGGCTAGTGTCTATCTTTTCCAGCATCAACTTTCCATCTTCCAACACTGACTGTATGAAGTGGTACTTGAGTTGTATATGTTTAGTATTGGAATGAAATTATGAGTTTTTGTAAGATGAACGGAACTCTGGTTGTCACTGTATAACCCACCCAACTCCTGCTTCTAACTGAATTCATACAAAAACCTTTGTAACCAAATCATTTCTTTATTAGCCTTTGTAGCAGAAACATACTCTGCTTCCATTGTTGAGAATGCAACAACACTTTGCAATTTTGAAACCTAACTAACAATTGTTCCAACTATAGTAAACACATACCCTGTGGTGCTCCTCCTATTATCTCTATCACCTGCCATATATGCATCAACATATCTCGTAGAGCAATATTTGAACCACCAAAGCATAATGCTTGATATGTGGTACCTCTCAAATACCTGAGAATCCACTTCACTGCCATCCAATGTTATTTTCATGTATTTTTCATGTACTTTCTTACAACTCCCACCACATGTGAATATCAGGCCTTGTGAAGACCATTGCATACATTAAGCCTCCAACTACTGATGCATATGGAACTTTAGACATATAATCCATCTCTTCCTGAGTCTTGGGACACATCTCCTTACTTAGTTTGAAATGGCTAGCCAAAGGTATACTAACTGGTTTTGCATTTTGCATATTAAATCTTTTCAACACCTTTTGTATGCACTCACTTTGAGACAATGTTAATTTGTGATTTTTCTGTCTCTGCTTATTCCCATACCAAGGATTTGTTTTGCAGCATTCAAATCCTTCATTGCACATGAGTTTTCCAATTTTATTTTGAGCACATTTATTTCCTGCATGTTAGAACCTGCAACAAGCATGTCATCTACATACAATAACAATATAATATAGCTACCATTATTTTTCCTTTTGAGATAAACACAATGATCAAAGTGACATCTAGTATAACCTTGTTCAAACATAAACCTATCAAATTTTAGATACCACTACCTTGGAGCCTGTTTTAAGCCACACAAGCTCTTCTTCAACCTGCACACTAGTTTCTCCTTCCCTTTGACCTCATATCCTTGTGGTTGCTGCATATATATCTCTTCCTCAAAATCCCCATCTAGAAAGGTCGTATTTACATCTAACAACCCAAGATGAAAATCTTCTGCTGCTACTAGAATTAAAATAGTTCTGATTGAAGTCATTTTAACAATAGGAGAAAATATCTCATCAAAGTCTATCCTTTTTTTTGGTGCAAACCCCTTCACCATAAGTCTAGATTTATACCTTTTTCTGCCTCCATCTTCTTCCTTTAACCTATAAACTCATTTATTCTGCAATGTTATTTTACCTGCAGGAAACCTGGCTAAGTCCCAATTCTGGTTATGTACCAAGCATTCCATATCTTCTTTCATGGCCGGTTCCCACTTCTTCCTGATTTCTACTTGCACTGCTTCTTCATAACATTCTGGTTCACTAGAATCAGTCAAAAATACGTAATATAATGAAGGAGAATATCGTTCAAGGGGTCTACTTATCCTGGTAGATCTTCTAACACCACTTTCAAGTGTTTGAGGTGCCTGTTGCTATTGTGGTTGTTGTTTTTGTTCTAGATGTTGATCATTATGATTTTCAAGCACCTTTACTTTTTCTGTGATCTCATCAAGCACTGTCTATTCTATGTTTTCTTTTTCCTATTTCTTTTCTTGCATCTGATACTTTTACAAAACCTTTTCATTGAATATGACACCTCTACTCCTAATGATTTTGTGATTTTCATAATCATATAAGTGATAACCAAAATCATTAACACCATATCCAATAAGGTTACATTTCTTTGATTTTGCCTCAAGATTTGTTCTATTTTCTTTATTAATGTGGACAAAGGCTTTACAACCAAAAGTCTTTAAAAATGATTAGTTTACCTTTTTACCTGTCCATGCCTCCTATGGAATACCTCCATCCAAGGAACTTGAAGACCCTCTGTTTATTAGATAAATAACAGTATCTACAACATCTGCTCAAAATTGTAAAGTTAATCCTACATGAAATCTCATGCACCTTGCACGCTCTATGATTGTCATGTTCATCCTTTCTGACACACGATTTTCTGTTGGTGTTCCTGGAACTCTCTTCTCTCTCCAAATTCCATGCTTTAAAAAGTACTTATCAAACTCTTTGTTGCAATATTCACCTCCATTGTCTGATTTGAGACACTCCAACCTTTTTCCAATCTCATTTTCAACCAAATCTTTCCATTTCTTGAAAGTATCAAATACATCAGATATATTTTGAATACAATAAATCCAAGTTTTTCTGGTTGCATCATAAATAAAAGTAACATAATAACTGTTAGATAATTATGTATTGCAGAGCAATGGAACAAATAAAATATTGCAGAAATATAAAAACAGAAAACGCATAAAACAAGAGCGACACAGATATACGTGGTTCACCCAGTTTGGGCTATCTCCACGGAGAAATAGCAAGTCCTTCCTTTTATATTATCCACCAAACTGAAGAGATACAACCTACAGCAGATCTATTGTAATTCCCTCTTCGCTCTCAATCTCCTCTCTCTTCCTCACTCAGAATATAGATATACATAGACGCAATACAATTCCCTCATATATAGCGAGGGGTTGCCCTCTAGGGAAAAAACCCTAAATTAAACATAACTTCTACTGTCAGATCTTCGCTTAATGAACCGCCCAGATTGACTACGAAATTACAACATTTTACAAGGCAATTTTACATCTATTCTTAGCTTCAGGGGCATTGCCCCTGATCCCCCCACCAGGGGGGGGGGCCCAAGGTCATAGTCGGCCCACCTTGGACCCCCCTTGCAGCGAATATTTTATGAGCTGGGGTCCAATGCGGCAATACCTTTGAATACAGAAGATAATCAGGCTCCACACCCAACAATAACAAGAGCCACCGAGAGATGATACCTGAGCAGCTGCCCATACATCTGTATGCACAAGCTCTAATTTTTCACTCTTCTTTTCTTTCCCAACTCTGAGGAATATGACTCTCTTATGTTTTCCATAAACACAATTCTCACATGATTCCAAATCAACATGCTTCAAACCTGGAAACAAATTTCTTAAGTAAGGAATATTCATCCCCTTCTCACTCATGTGCCCGAACCTATGATGCCACAATGTTGTATCTTCTCCAGTAGAGGTTAAAGCATTAATAGAATTAGAAATACCACTGCATAAATACAATGTACCAACATTTTCTCCTTTTTCTATTACCAGGGCTCCTTTAGTGACCTTCCAAGTTTTATCTGTAAAAGTAGTTACAGAGCCTTCACCTCCCAACTTCCCTGTTGAAATTAGATTTTTCTTCAGATATGGAACATGCCTCACCTCCTTCAATAGCCATTGGTTTCCATTCTGTTGTTTTATGAAAACTTTACCCATTCCAATGATTTTACAAGGTTTATCATCACTCAAACAAACTTGTCCAAAATCTCTTTGAACATAATCATGAAAATGTTTCCTTCAGGTCTGGCATGGAATGAGGCCCCTGAATCTACCACCTAGACATCAATAATATTTTCTAATGAAAGAATCAAATCATCTTGCAACACATCACCTATCACATTCACTTCATGATTGTTTTCTTATTGCGTGTCTCCTTTTCCCTTCTGAGACTTACATCTTTTCTTCAAGTATCTTTTCTTCTCACATTTCCAACACATTATCCCTTATCTGGACTTGGATTTTCCTTTCCTTGACTTACTGCGATATCCTAGCCTCTTTCCTCTTTCCATTTTTCTTCCCCTATTCTCTGCAGTCAAAGCCATTAGGGGAATTTTGAGGTCTAAAATGGGCCTTTTAAGAAAAATGTACAACCAAAATAAAATTTATAAGAACCAATAGGATTCAAGATGATGATGTCAACCATGGGGGATGATTCACCATTTTGGAGTACAAAAGTAAAAAGATTACAAAATAATAAAATAATAAAACAACTTTTTCAACTCGTATTTTCAACTTATCTCTCTTAGGATTTACTCCAATTTTGAGTGGGAGTACTCTTTGGATGCAAAATTTAATTCTTCATCCGAGTACCCATGTTGCATACTTTTTATGGGCCCTGCTACATGAAAAATGAGAAATACATGAAAAAATGTGATTGCAATCACACTTTTCATGTATTTCTCATTTTCATGTAGCAAGGTCCATTGAAAGTATGCAACATGGGTACTCTTTGGATGAAGAATCAAATTCTACATCTAACAAGTGTTTTTGCTCTAAATTTGAGCAAACCCATAGGGAGAGAAGTTGAAAATACGAGTTGAAAAAACAGTTTTTCCTTTTTTTCCCTCTAAAAACTGATGATGTAATCTAATCTTATTTTATTATTTCCACTATTATTTTATAATTTCCATAAGAGGCCCATTTTAGACCTCAAAAATCCCCTAATGATTACTTGATGTCTCACCGAAGCTTTTCCATTGCATTTCCTCACTAACAATTGCACCAACAACATCATCACACTTTAAAGTGCTAGATCCAGAGACAGAGTTACTAATGGTCATAACTAAACCATTCCAACTTTCTGGCAATGAGCACAAGAATAATAGAGCTCTAACTTCATCATCAAAGTTTACCCCTACGGAACATAACTGACTTGTAACAGTATTAAATTCATTTAAATGATCTGCAACAGATCCACCTTCCGACATCTTCATATTAAATAACCGTTTCATAAGAAATACCTTGTTTGAGGCCGAGGGTTTTTCATTAAGTTTCTCCAACGCCTGAATCAAACCCTCTGTCGTTGTTTCCTTCGAAATGTTGAAGGTGACCGACGCTGCAAGGCACAAGGCACAACCGTATTGTTCCGTGTGCCTTTCTATCGAGAAGGTTCCATTCTTCATCTTCCATATCCGTCGGCTTCTTTGCTTTTCTGCCCAATGGTAGGTATAGATCTTTCTGATACAGATAATCTTCCATTTGCATCTTCCAAAATGAGAAGTTTTGGCTGTTAAATTTATCGACCCTAAACTTACCATCTTCCGCCATTGCTCCCACTCGAACAAGGAACCCTTCTTTCCTGCAAGTTTATCAACCTAATAGACCTTCGGCTCTGATACCAGTTGTTAGAAAATTATATATTATGGAGCAATGGAACACATAAAATATTCTAGAAATATAAACACAGAAAACGTATAAAACAAGAGAGACACAGATATACGTGGTTCACCCAGTTTGGGCTATGTCCACCCCGAACAGCCAGTCCTTCCTTTCTATTATCCAGCAAAATGAA
>APFE031493998.1:35648-100651 GCA_000404065.3 Pinus taeda | reverse complement strand
ACTCTAGATCTTTGCCCCAGAGAAATGAGTCATAGTCGATAGGGAAATATATGCTAGAAGAAAGGCATTAAGGCATCCTTCATCAATCTAGAGCGAATGTAACCTGTAGGCCAATAAAGTGGAAGGAATTGGACGAAAAAAGATGTAGTAACCCGACCGAAGCATGTTTCTGGCGTACAAAAGATGTGGCTAGTGCACAACAAAAACCCTTTGAACTAACCAATAATGAAAGCTGACACAGAGGTGAGGTATTCACCAATGGGGTCAAATGGAAACCAAGGTACTTCCTGAATTCCAATGTGTGATAATGTAAGCTGATGTCAAACACAAGGGAAACCACTCAGTCAAAGACCCATGATATTGATCGATGCTGAGCACAAGGTGACCTATCAATAATGAAAATAGGGCCAGGGTGTGTCTCTAGGCCTGTCCTCAGAGCAAGATGTTGTCATCCATAAGGACAAGACCTGCCAGTAAGAAGTCAGTGGAGACCTTCTCAAACCGGCATGAGTAAAGGACCAATATATCTGATGTGATGATAGATAAGACACTGACAACCAGTGATGGCCGACTGAAAAATGAGTCAAGAGACACTACAGAGAGGCCGACTCAGGCTAACTTCCCTTGAACAAAAGCATGACTCAATGTGACTATGTGGCAACATATGATGACTCTGCATAAGTTCGTCATTTAGGAGGCACGAACGAACCCTCCATATGATTGGAAGAGATAACCAATCGGGGGAGAAATGACTCAATAGCAAGGTTAAGGTGTACCTAAGTCAAACTAAATCCCACCCAAATGGAGGAGACTTTGTTTTGAGTGCTTTATTCAAGGGCGACAGGACTGAATCTAGCTAGTAACAATAAGTGGAAATATTGTCCCGTTCCCACTCTCTTTTGGAATATATAATTTTTTTGTCTTTTTCTTTAAGCTGGAAAAAGAATAAAAGAATGCTATAGTACAATGGAAAGAATGAGTGTCGGTGAAACAGATGATCTAGTTCCTGGGATTGGAACAGTCCTATGCTCAATGCAGGGAGGTGAAAACTAGTCAAAGACACTCAAAGGTGTGTTCCTTCCACGGGTCAAGGTGTGTCAAGTCGCAGAAGTCAAGAGCATGCAAGTTTGATTTTGCAGTCTAAATGGTTAAAAGTTGGCTTAAACATGAGTCCAAGTGAAGTTGGATCAAGGCCAAAAGGTGAAAATAGTCAAAATGCAATGTAGTAGTACAACTCAACACAAAGGAGCCTCTAGGGTATAAGACTAGAATGAAGTGAAGAAGCAATGAAGAATGAGTCTTCATCGCATAAGTGATAGCAGGACTACAGAGGACTCCCGAGCCTACTCAGATCGAAGCAGCATGGGAAACAAATGTCAGTGAGGTGCTAACTACGATGCCCATGAAAAATATGGCTCTACCATCGTGTCATGATTTAAAAATTGGTAAGTGAAGATGGTTTACAAACCATAACATGATATGATTGACCTTATGGAAAGTGTATCAACAAATGGGGGCTAGTATTCATAATGCAATGGAAAAAATGGCTTCCCTAACCTATATGCTAGTGAGAAAATGATACCTGCCATGATGGGTCAGCAGTCATGGAACCGTCTTGAAATCGTCAAAAAAGTGTCCAAAATGTCCTAAAAATCAAACCATTCTTGACATTCCAAGCTCCCAAGTTAAAAGTTACATGAGACAAAACAAAATCAAGTTTTGAAAAAATTTACCATTTTCAAAGCTTATGAAATAGTTTTTGGATTCACCATTATCACCGTTTGATTTGAGAGCAAAGGAGTGGAGCAAAAGGAGCAAACTTTGCCATTTGCCAAATTCGACCGTTCAAAATCTTCCCAAAATCACCAGGTAACCCTTAAACTTATCTTGCATTCAATTGTGACTGGTTTTAGAATTTTTAATTCAAGTTTCACCATTGAATTATTGCCAAAAAATTTGTCACAGTGTATACGCGGGTTGGCTATGAGCAACCCACATATATGCAAGCCCTAGATGCGATTGTGTATGAAATGGACCCATGTATATGCCACGAAAACTTCAAAAGAAAAATCTAAAGGTCAATATTTGTTTTTTTCTTCAAGATGCCAATCACTTGGAGAGAAAGAGAGCATGCCTTAGTGGATTATGAGGTTATGAACGATCCTAATTCCCTGGATGCCTTAATAGGATGCGATTTTCTAAAGTTCTTTAAAATGCTAAATATGAAAGCAAACACTCGCCTGCTCGAAATGCTCATTCACTATTGGAGCATCGAGGATGACTCATTTATGATTGATCAGATGCCACTCAAGATATAGGTTGAAGATAATTATTTCATCACAGGCCTTTCTCAGAGGGGAGAGGTAGTACATTCCACGGGTAGATCATGAGGTAGTATCTCTATCAAGGACTACATGCATATATATTTCCCGAGTCATCCAGAAAATGTTGGAAGTCAAATTCTAATCAAGCATGTGGAGAGTTTAGCATTGAGGATCATCTTGTTCACTATAGCCAGAGTGAATGAATCAACTTCCTTGCACTAGGCTTCATGGCTAGCCATGAGCTTGGTAGTAGACTGTCTCACCACCGTATTTGACTAGTGCACTCCTCTTCTCACCAACCTGAAGAGCTAGCTTACTTCTATCAAGAAAGGATAGACCAAAAAATTCGAGTATGGAACCATTTTGTGCTCTTTCTTCTTTGAGAGGGTCCCATCACTTTGTCCTAGCATATCAGTTTCGATTAGCACCCCACGGGATCCATGAATGGGCAGGTGGGCTGACTTGATGAAATGACTAGGAGGTGGGGATGTTCCATGAACTACTTTCAATGATGACTTCTTATCCTGGTGGGAGTAGCAAATCATTGCCATAGACGACTACCCTTATGTTGGGGTAGACTTCCGAGGAGATCTAGATCTAGCTTTACCACCAACCGCAGCATGGGGTGATATAGGTAAATGTTTTTTGATTTTATATGATTTTTCAAATATAAAAATGAACTTTGAAAAATATTTTTGATAGGATTCAAATGACTAATATGATGACCATGTTCCAGATATTGGGCCAGTGCAGCCAGATGGGTTCCCACAGCATGGACATCACGACCAAGGTGCTGAAGAGGTGGCTGCAGAGACAGAGAGACTTCTACACATAGTTCAGTGGCACTTGGTGAGAGTAACTCACTAAGTACTGATGGAGGCCATAGAGGATCTCCCTATAGATATGCAGTGTCATGTGGTTGGCATGCCACAAGATTGGGTTCGCACTCTTAGGCATGTGGCCAAAGCAGTAGTCGCATACTTAGCCGCTCATCCTGAGCTGGGGCATTAGATGTACTAGACATGATTATGGGCATTTGAGTCCCAATTTTTGTATATTATTTTGGACACACTTATGTAAACTCGAGATATTTTATGATATATATATATATATATATATATAATATATATATAGTTTGACTTTTTGATGCTTAATTTATTGTGATGAATGAATGATGTGCCAGTCTAATGCTTGATTAGTGATAGAATCAACTAACCAATTATGAGATCTTGGAATGTGCAAATAATTAATGTAAGTAGATGATCTTTGCAACAACCTCACCCTTAAACACTGGCGATATAAACATGGATCCCTTACCCAATAAATGTTATTCAATTATGACACTATTAATTGTGAATCAAGATAGACTACCAACGAATCGATTTCATAAGAAATTGCTTCGGATAGTAAATTAATGATGGTAGTATACTCAACCATATTATTTGAAGTGGGAACAATGCATACTCTCCTTGACACCATCAATTGACCAGTTGGATAGTAGATTACACAAGCTGCGGAAGTGAGGTTCTGAGTGTGTCAACTAGCACCATCGGTGAATCCAAAATAGACCAAGTCATCCATCAACACCTACCACAACAGACCAAAAGTGTTGATATAAAAAAACTCCTGATAATTTATGTATAAACATACAAAATGTACAAAGAACCCATTGCCTAGCTGCTAAGAAAAGTACTTCTTAAGGTAGAGCCAATCAGGGGGCTTTGCCAACTTGCTCCTAGGGATGTTTATAAGTACAATTATTGAACCAATCAATATACTTCCTTCAGTGAATAACTGTGTTGGAGACAAAGGAACCGTACAAACATCGCTAGTTAGACTCGAGGACCTCGATTTGACTTCATGCAAAGGAGGACAAAAACCTAAACAATGATGTAAATCTTCCAATGGTCGATCTATAGCCGTCATTGCTTCGAATATCACTTCGTCAAATGGAAAAGAAATATCTAAGAAATCCAACGCCGAAGTGGAATCGAGGGTCTGAATATGAGCCACATCACCATCTAACTCTTTCTCCGAAGAAGGAGCGAGATGGTTGTTTGTAGAGTTATTGATAAATTCATATCCAAGATCTGTTATAGACGTAGGAGATTCTATTCCACCCACCTTCCCTTCATCTGATGTGGTCGCAGATAAAGGAAAGGTCCTAGGATCCAAAAAATAGTGAGTTCGAACAGACTCTTTCCGTAAAGGCTCCTTGGAGGATGAAATTGTATCTATTCTAGCTATAGGAGGGGGAAGATCAAAAGTACCCATCAATGAAGAGTACATCCCGACTCCTAGATTCTCAGTAGGTGGATGGGGGTCATCCATTAAGGGAATGGTAGAGTCTGAAGTTGCTTGAGGATCAACTGGAGAATAATCCAATTGATCAACCTTAATAATTTTCCCTTCATGAGGAAAGAAAATGACATGAAACAGAGTCGAAACAATGACATCCATTTCATATACCCAGTTCTTTCCTAAGAGGAGATTGTAATCTAGGTTAGCATCAATGACTTCTACTTCGATATTAACGACCTTTCCTCCAACACATATAGGAAAGGCCGGGATAATCTCATATGGCCTATGAGAATGACCATCAAATGTTGTCAAGAGGGTAGGTGAAGGAACAACCGAAGGCGATCCAATGGCCTTCCAACATGACATAGACATGACACACGTGGAAGCTCCTTCATCTATAATTGTCTGAAAAATATTAGTTTTCTGGTAAGTAGACTTTATCTAGAAAGCCATATGATGAGGAAGTCTCTTTTTGACATTGTGCATATCAAAAGTGAGAGCTAAAGAATTGTTTGGATCCACTGCCTCCATTGCCGACAGGAAGGCACTTCTTTGAGCAGGACATGACTGGAGCACCTCTAAAGCAGACATTGCACATGGACTCTACGCTAGATCCTCAACAATGGAGTAATTCTGGGTTGCCCTAATATTAGGGTTGATATTCACGCGTTTAGTGGAACCTTTTAGTATCTGTGGTATAGTCTTGATAGGGGGCCGCTCAATATGAGGGTCAGTATTTCCGGGAGCAGTTTTGTCCTTGGATGTTTGAGCTTCACCATAATCACACGATTGAGTGGCCACATGGATGTTAGAACCCATCATGAAAACATTTGATGATTTCTCCCCTTCCTAGTTTCCCCTGCAGAGGTACCAAGATTTGAATTCGCACCAGCAAGCAGTTGCTGCCCTTGGGGAAAAGGGTTGGTTAACGCAATTTGAGAGTTCGAAGTCCCTTGCTGCCCTAACAAGCACTGAGCTTCTTGAATCTTTGGGCAGAGATGAGTTAAATGTTCTCCACTACATAACTTGCATGGAAACTTGACTTTCTTTCTAGACTCATTTCCATCACCACTAGCATTATTGTCGGGTTTATTTGCGTCAGTCTTCCTATCTTGACTCTTTTTCTTACCTCGTCCTTTCTTTTTCCCATTGGAATTTTGATTTCCTTTGGGGTTGGAAGATTGGATGGCATTAACCGAAGAGGGTTGAGAAGACGAAGGGTTAGACGATGTGACCTGGTTGTTAGAAGCAGTTTGTAAAGACAACTACTGCAATTGGTTCAACAAGTTCACCGCATTTGTGTCTACGGATCCAACAATACCATCCACATGGGGGCCTGACTTCAACTTGGCTATATCAACATTAGTCCCAGGAGCATCTAGCAAGATTTTTTGTAGAATCCCAGATTGAGAGTAAATCAATTCTAACTGCTGGGCCCTAAAATTAGCTTGCTCCTCATAGTAGACTCCAGACAGGGAGACATCCTTAGATATTTCAGGTTGTAAAGATTTCAAAATCCATTCGAGACGGTATTCTAGAGGAATTTTGACTTTAATGAGCCTCTTTCTCCGTCTCCATTCCTGAATATGATCAGAAATGTGAGTTGTTGTGTCCTAACGAAAATTGGCAGAAGTTCAGTTCCAGCATCATAAAGGACAGGCAACTAGAAATGATTTAGGAAAATATTAGCCAAATTGGCGAAAGTTGTAAAGCTGCCCCTTGGCAACTCTATATACCACTTGGCTGCATTACTAGTTAAGGTGCATTGAAAAAGTCTCAACCTAACCGAGTCATCGATAAGGGAGTTTGATGAGCACCATAAATGGAATGTAATTACATGGTCACCTAGGTCTTCATTGCCCTTCCCCTCGAACTTAGGAATGTCTGAAGGGAGTTTGGTTGGGACCAGAAGCCAGGACAGATTGTATTTGATTGGATCATTTGTTAATTTCGTGAGATCTGGCAAGTTCAATGTTGCCAGAAAGGAAAGCCTGGGAGGACCTTAGGGATTCCACCCAGATTGGGCGGAGCTCCCAAAGTTCTGAAAAGATTGGCCTGGATTTTGGAAGGCACCAGACTGTGCGAAGTAACCAGCAGAACCAGCTGAACCAAAAGGCGGACCTTGTGACCCAAAAAAACTCGGAGTTTGACCAACTCCGGCAGAAAAACCTCCATAATCGGTGAAGCTCCCTCCTAAAGGATTATAAGGAGTCGATAACCCCTAATAAGGATTCCACGTAGAAGCTAAGGGAGGAATAATTTGAAATGAACTAACTGTGGAGTATGGCCTATTCCCTTGTTGGTCGAAAAATGGATTCCCAGTTCCCATGCTACTAGCCACAGGGTTAGTCCAACCTTGAAAGGGGTTGCTGCCTTGTCCTGTAAAAGAAAAAGGCATAGATCCTATCATCAGGTTGGAATGTGGTATATGACCACTTCGAAAAGGAAAACCCTGAAATGAAGCCGACCCACCCATCATGGATGTGGAGGCACTAAATGGAACTGATGGAATACCCTGTGAATGGGTGCAAAATGGGAAGAATCTAGAAGTAAAAGCGTTGGCTTGGGAATTTCCACTCGAAGAAGGAATGGAGGTAGACCCAACTAAGGATGTGCTAGCAAAAGACCCAAATAGAGATGCAAAGGGGATGGAAATAGTTCCTCCCCCTTATGCTAATGTTGGAGTCTACATAGTTTTA
Source organism: Pinus taeda (assembly GCA_000404065.3). NCBI lineage: Eukaryota > Viridiplantae > Streptophyta > Pinopsida > Pinales > Pinaceae > Pinus > Pinus taeda. The sequence continues at coordinate 93,327 of APFE031493998.1, read as the reverse complement.
GCACTTGTGGTAGAAGCCATGCTTCTAGTAGTGGTCATCGATGGTAAGTGCTTAATATGACCTGGACTTGATGGTCTATGCATCAAAGTCCCAATGTATTGTAATACGTTTGGATAGTTAGACGGTAGAGGAGAATTCAGAGCCGCTAATGACTCTGGGAGTTCTTCTACCTCTATGTTATCTTTCGATTGAAAGAGAACTCAAGAAAGAACTGGAGTGTTCCTCTCTAGTTCTACAGAAGTACCAGGCCTATCCTAAATACTAATTCCCCTAAGGGGAGGATCAATCCCCAATGCGTTAGCTGCCACGAGATGAAAACCATTGGTAGTATTACCTCTGTGCCTTCTAGGAGAAGGCTCTAAACTTGGTGGTGAAAGACCACGAAGTCTTCAAGACTGTCTAGGAGATCAGTCAGCCACTTTGAATTTTTTATTAAGATCTAACTAAAGACTCAAGAAAAATGAAATCTTGGCCAACTAAGAGCACAAAGCACACACTAAAAAGTCCCTAAAATATGTCAGCCAGTCAAACAACTTTCAAGTATTTCCACTCCTGGTGATGAGGACCGGACACCAAAATACAAGAAAGTGAAGTAATGGGCCTTGTGAAGATAGTCTAGGATATGATGGCCCAGTCCTACCAGCGAAGTTAATAGAGGAAGTTATGCTGACCTCCTAACAATAGCCTACACTGGTGCAAGCCCCCAGGCTTCGCAAGGGTGCCCGCTAGTAGTACTGTTGAGAGTGATACAACATCGACCTTAGGTGCCACGAGATTCCCCTTTGCAGCCACCTATGTATATCACTAGGAGAAGCAACTAAGGTTACCAACTCATGTCAGAAGCCAGGCAGCATAGTCTTGAGGTAAGATCCGACAAGTAGGAGAGGGGGTATCTCTCTTCCTTATCTTCAAAAACCCTCATGCTTAACTCCCAGATCCAAAGCTTTCTTGGTCTTCCTAATGCTATTGGATTTTCACTCACTATTCAGACTCCTATGTTTGACAGTTTAAATGGCCTTGGAGAGTTTTCTCTCCACTCACCTAATCCAAGGCCCTAAAATGTCTTAAAACTTGTTGGTGTGTCTAAATTGACAATTATGAAAATGTTCTAGTGTATTTTAGTTAGCACTTGTTTTTAAATGGGTTTTTCTTTAAGTCAAGGGATATGCAGAAGTGAAACTTGTCGTGTTTTGACGTAAAAGAAATTAATAAAAACCAAACTATATGCAAATGCACTTGTTTTGTTCTTTGATGAAAGAAATTTCTACTAGGTTCTGAGAAACTTCTAAAAAAGCAATAAATTCTTCTTTTCTTTTCTTTTACTCAAGCTTCACACTCACAAAAATTAACAAAACTATGGATGCCCTAAAAGATGCACAAATTTATCCTAATGCAATGAGTACATGTTGATGCAAAACTTAAGACTACTCTAAATCAAAGAATGAAAGTAACTTGTTTATCAATTTTAATTTGCCACTTAAGATGTTTAGATAGAATATAAGTTTCTAATGCTCATTTCCGTCCAAACATTAAAAGAAAGTTTCAAGACAAACAAAAATGCACTTTCACTCGCGAAAAAGAAACCAACTCAAAACAAGGCCAGAGAAAGCAAAAACCAAGTTTTCAAGAAGTTTTCTTCAAAATAAAAAACTAAAATGACTTTTCAAAAGTGCTCCAACTAAGACTAAAACTTTATGATTGAAGAATAGGCAACAAAACACTTTGCAAGTTTACAACACAAAACGGGTGAAAACTTAACAAAAAGTGTGTTTCAAGATGCTCTTAACAATCAAAAAGCAGTCTAAAAAGCTTGGTGGCAATGATCAAAAGATCAAGAAAGACAAAATTCAAAATCGTCACACAACAACTTTCAAAAAGTAAGAAAAGTAAATGGTCACAAAGATGTGGTTCTGACACAGAAACAAAAAGATCACCAAAACAAGATTTGCCACAAAGATGAGACCAATCTTTCTACCTTGGGAGACCAGAACAACCAAGATTTCCATAAAGAAATCTTGTGTGTTTAAATAAAAAGTGATGACGCTTGCAACAAAAAAAAACAAGACCGATACTTTCTACAATCGGAGAGAGTTTGAAATCATGAACTTGCTGTAAAAATAAAGTCTGACATAGAAAAGTAAGTGTTCAAGAAAGACTGAGACCAGTAGACATATCTTCAGAAACAAAAATATTTGAAAAATCTTGAAAATTTTAGGGTATACGCAACTGTGTTGATGCATAGCTGCGTGTATATGCTATTCGGCCCAAGGAAACATGCGTATACGTCGTTTCACCTAAGGAAACTTGCGTATATACACTTCTGTAAATAGGAAAAGCAACGTATCTAACAGATCACAAGAAAAAACAAAAAAAGGTCTGAAGAAACTAATCAAACTTACAGTTCAAGTTCCTATATGAATAGACTACACAGTCACAGCAAGCAAATAAACAGCTAAGCCCTGATTGGCTTGAATAAGCCCAAACTAGGAACAACAATACTGTTGAGGGATTTGATCCCCTAGGGCTTTTGGGTGGAACCCTAGCAGACTGAAAGTTGTCTAAACAAAGAAACATGCATACACAGCCATTATACTAGCAAAAGCTAATTCTAAAGTAAGAAGGACGTACCTCAGGTCCTACGTTCGGGTAGTTCCTCAAGGGTCCAAACCCTTCTTCACGTCCCTTTTGCTCCTTTTCCCTGCAAAACCAACAATTACAGAGAATGCAACAGTATATGGACAAAGATTTATACAAAAATCATCTTTATGTTATAAAAGAAGGAAGTTAGTTATGAACTTTAAACAACCATTCATACATGAAATTCAAACATGAACATCATAAACATAAAGAAGAAGCATATCGGGAATCAAGATGTGTTTCTTTATTATAGACAAATAGGAAGTACAAAAGGAGTAATATCACCTGAGCAGCCTTTCACAGGCTCCAAGCACAACTTCCTTCCGGATCCGTCCCGCCTCAAGCCTCTAGCATATCTCCTTCCAAGACTCACTCCATGATGCCATGACTAAGGGATGAACATCAAATCACAAGGAAACAAGGGTTTCCTGTACAAATGGGGGAAGTTCAGAAGGCACAAGGTTCTTCAAACCTGGTCAGGGGGGAAATCTCAGTATAATAACCTTTCTCTCTCTTCTCTCCTCCCTTAGGCCTTCCCTTTGATGTCTTTTTATACCAATTCCAAAGTAGTTTTTTAGTTAGGAATTGGTTGGGAACAGTTGGGGCCACTGGCACTAACAGGTGATCAGCAGGTAAAACCCGCGATATCCACCCGAAAATAAGGAGTTATATATTTTTTTAAGTGTTTTAATACATATACGCGGGTTGGGGATATATGGACCCACGTATACACGCGTTTAACTCAGGGCAATGTTGCGTACAGGGAATAAAACACTATTTTTTAGATTTGAGACCAGGTCTGGAAGGAGGGGTTGCCCTAGGCCATGAGTGCAACATCACAAACCATAATAGTGAGATTTGGAGCTATAACAACACCTCATTTTCACCACAATTTGTACGGGAGTAGATTTTTCAGATACTTCGTTAGACTCCCTTAGCATTTCCATTTCAGTAACCGCTACTTCATTTGATGTTGTTTCAGGTGCCCCTATTTCAGGCGTCTTTTCCTCAGGCCCTTCTTCCTCAATAGGGAAACCATAATAACTATCCTTAGATTTTCCACTAGATATATCCACAAGTTCTTTAGTGCATGCTCTTTTTCCTTCAGCGAATGTTCTTATGGAACTCCATCTCTTAGGGTTTTGAAAACGGGGCCTAGGAGGTGTGATTGCTCTTATTTTTCTAGGAAGTGTAGCTACTCTTGTTTTTCTGGGAGGTTTAATTGTAATATCTTCTGGTGTTGTTTCATCACTTACCTCTTTTTCTTCACTTCCACTTTCCTTTGTTTCAGTGGCTAGTGCATGTGACATTTCCAATAAACTAGTTCATTGGATTCCCTGCCATTGCAATGAATGAATTATGAGCACATGGTTGGTCAAGTAGGTCTTTGGATGTTTTTATAAATGCACCACCTCTACCATATGTTGTAAATATATTAGCTAATAATAGGGAAAATTTATCACATTTCCATTACAAATATGTGTCAATAACATAAAATGATAATTGAACATTGTCCCAAAATGTCCCTCACAGGTAATGAGATTTTGAATAAAGAAATCCACATCATCCCAAGGGTGAGAAAAGGATGTTCTATTAATACATCTCCTCTTCCTCCTTACTTCCTCTCCTTGCTGTAAAATTTTTTCCCTAGTTGTTGGAACTGTTATTTTCCTAGAAAACCAACAAGCCCCTATCTGAGGTAAACCTATCACCCTATAAATTTTGTCCTCTTTAACAACAATTATTAATCCTATAACCTATGAATGTTTCTCCTCAAGAGCTTGTGTGAATTCCATAGCATTATGCTCACTGAAACCATGTCGCTTCTCAAAGTAGAATAACCACCTTGCATTCCTAAATATTTCTAGGGTGTCTAGATGGTGTTGCAATGCATCAATGGAGTCTATTTCATGATGGAATATCACTCCTCTCATCGATATTTCATAGAATATTACTTCTCATAAAAAAATTCAGGGCCGCACATGGTAAATACAAACACTTGCTAGGGTAGATAATATCAGTCGAATGAAATTTGGTAATGGGTAGGAAATGAATTAAGGTTAAACTGTCATTGACTTAAGTCTTTTCATCATAAAAGACAACTACCAAGAATGATTTCCAAGTAGTCACATTGATTTTTAGAAATGACAGTAGGAGTAACAGTAGTAGTGTATAATTTATGGATATGGATCCTCAGGGCTTGAGAGGAGTAGGCTGATGAGTATACATGCCTTGCTTCTTGATTGTAGGTTTGGAAATGACATAGGAAATGTGGGATCTAATGTATTTCCCAACATCCTGTCGAAGGTTTGGCAAACAAAAATAATTCTGCAAAATTTCCATTATTTTTGATACCCTAAAATGTCTAGCGACCCGACTGTAATGCACCTCCCAAATTATCTTTTCATGCTCTCTTGAAGGAACATAAAGGTGTCTCAAGTGGCATAATAATGCATCATGGAGATAAAAGTCTGAAACTTTCTTGCCTTCCAGCAGCACCTGTTATGTGGTTCCGAATTCTTGATCACCCTTGTAAAGATGTAGTAATCCTGAAGTATCATGTCCACAAGAGTTGAGCTCATTGGGTAATGCCATAACTGGCGGTTGGTTGAGGAAGTATGCAAAATTATTGGTGTTTCCCTTATTGTACTTAATATGTGGACCATTTTTTATAGTGATCTTTCTACAACTTTCCTTGTGTCTGTATGAACTATAAGGGATAATGGTCTGTGTGGATGATGGTTTCCTTCCCTAGCGTTGGCTTGATGGGCCCTGACCCAGGTTCAGTGTTAGTCAACCAATAAAATCCCTACACTACTGGCCCTTTCAACATCAACCCATGGAGCAGGAATCGAAGTCTCACCCCAAGCAGTATGGGAGGACGCAGGAACAAAGTTTCTGCACCCTAAGATGGTCGTGATGTCTATCTTATACCCTAACCCATGTCTTCACATAGATTGATAAGCCCTTAGGACTTACCGGTGTTCCTTCTTTTCCGACCTTCAGCACCTTCGCGAAGGTATATGACTGACCTTCATGCAGCCCTAACCAATGATTCAGGCACTTACACGCCTCTGTAACTACGTACGATTATAAGTTCCCAATTACCTTAAGTGTTCACCAATTTTATCATGCAATTAAGGTTATCTTCGCATAAACATATATTATTACTTGTGTTCAAATAACAGATATAAACATATACATTCGCGCTTCAAATTAGCATTATAATGTAAACCTGGAACTTAACATAACATAATCGGATGCAATAATGAGAGACAAAATACACAGCAATTTCATAATACTTCTCTTTATTGATGATTCAAGTTCCCAGTACAGATTGTATCTGCCTTGTACACACAGTTGCAGGGGTCTGCACACTCAGCTGTGGACTTCTACCCTAAGCCTATGCGCACTCAGCTGCAGAGCCTCTACCTACACTAAGACTCTCACTCTTAGCTCTCCTATGACCCAAAGCACTCTAAACTCTACTTATTTTCTACTACTCTCCTTAGAACTTACTTACTTAGCTTCTTTTTATACAATCTCATGGTCTGCGGACCATCGGTGGATCTTTATAGCTGACATGATTCTTTACAAAACAAGGGCAGACAACCCTTAATTACTCTTGACATCTTCATGCTCTGTGACCACAAAATGCGGAGACTTTACATTCTTTATACAAAATTTGGCCTTTCTGCCCCAAAACATAGGCTTTTAGCCCTAAAACTGACTCTTCAGGGAACCCACTCCCAACATGCCCCCAACACAAGCATGGTGACTCGCCCTCGAGTCACTCTGCAGGAATGGAGACCTTGTCATAAAGACATCCCAACTCGACCTGGACAACTGCTACCATGGTAGTGCACTACGGGGCGGCCTATTTCGTCTCCTCGACCAATTACTCGGTTGTTGGCCCTACAGTATCAGCCTCGAGCTTCTGCTGAGTCTCCTATAGGCTAGCCAACTTTCCTTCAATGGAGGTCGTGATCAAGTAGGCCTCGTCCAACCAAGGCTTCAAGTGGGCCTTCAACACTGCTTCCTTGTGCTAAACTGTATTGACCACAACTTCACAAGTCTCTGAATGATGGCGACAATGCGCGCTGTCACTTTAACCTCGTCATAGTGTTGTTGTAGTTCCTGCACTTCTGTCTCCAGCCTCTGCACATTGGGGTCTTATTGCAATCTAGTGAGTACCTTGAGAAACTTCTCAAAAAGTGTCTTGCAGTCCTTCACTGGACTCGCTACTGCTGTTATCACATCTATCAAGGTAGTCGTGCGTTGCTCCCTGACTTCCAGTAGAGTTGAAGGCTAGGCCTTCAACTGAAATTCTACAATTTGAAGTTTCAACTCCAGCTAAACCTTTGCCAACTTTGTGTGTGTGTTGCGCACTCCCGCGATGAGTTTCTCAACCCACACATCTACTGGCTCAGCCTCGGGAATGGCCAGCTCCGGGACAGCTTTGCATGCCTCATCCACAACCTTGATTATGCGTTAATTCTTGTTTGTCAGGTCTGTCACAAGGCTAACAACAGAGTCTCTCTACACAACCATCTGAGAATTGTTGACCTTTTGCTCACTGATCACCTGCAAAGCACACTGTTCACAGGCCCGAAGTTCTGCAATCACACCATCCTGCAGAAGGTGAAGAACCTCTCTAGGAAACGCTGCCAAGTTAAGTCCCACTCCCTTGAGGGTGTTGACAGTGGGCCTATCAGCTTCAATCTCTGTCGTCAATGCTCCATCTACCAGAACTATGGCTCGGGGGTCCCTTGCATGCAGCATCCCTGTGGCTTCTGAGGTGCCAAGGGCCAAACTGGTCGACGTCGCAGTGGTCTGAATCTGTGATGCATGGATCTGTAGCTCACACACACCCATCTAAATAGCCCCCAACGCCTGCTGTTGCTTCTACTCGAACTGTTTCAACAATTTCGTAGTGGCATCTCGCATTGCATCCCCTATATCATTCAAATCCCCCTCTATTAGGGTGATTAGATCCAGAGACGTCTTGCTAGCCTTGGAACTCTTCTGTAGCACTACCTTTTCTGGTCCTCTGGTGTGCTTGATATGGAATGGAGTCATCTCTAGGTCGGCTATTCCCTTCTCTGTATGCTCATCCTCTTCTTCATCTGTTTCTGGTGAAGGTGACTTCTGAACTTCGCTAGATCCGTGCTCCTCTTCTCCTACCTGCCCAATCGACTGCTGCGTAGAAACGTGCTCTACCTTGGCCCTGTCATTGGCTTCCCTTATCCTTTTCCAGGCCAGTTGTTCCACCTTCATCTTGGCTTCTTCCTTCTTTCGCTGTGCAGAGGTCTTGCTCGATCCCGTAGCCAAGTCTGAGGCAATGCACCACTCTGTTGGCCAGTAGTCAAGGACCGTGTCAATCGCATCATCTGTTGCCAAGTAGGGAAATTCATGCCACTTATTCTCAGGGTCCTTCCATGCCTGTATTGAGACGTGGTGGAAGTCAGCCTTGAATTCCACATACTCCTGTAATTTTTCAAAGTTAGTAGGTGACAACTGCGTCTTGCAATTGATGGCCATATGCATGTTCATCTCCATAAATATCCAAAATATCTTGCTTTCCTTTATTGGTGAGGATCCTTAGTCGCCCATAGCAAAGCGTACTTCGCTGCCTCTATTAGGTCTGGTGCGACTTGAGGAAACTGACTATGTTTGGGTAGCTCCCATGCTACTAGCACTATGGACAGCAAGAGCCATGCATAGTAGAATGGTTTGCTGAGATCCCGTGCCTCACGGAAGTTCGCAAGGAACTCACTGCAGAGGTAGATTTGAACTCCCTCCGTGCATTGGGCTACCAAAGCTATGACTAGTGCCGACACTTCATTTGCGTGATAGTTTTGCATGACCTTCCTTGCCAAGATTTGTGTTTCCACTTTAAGCACAGGGTCTGAGATACTTGTAATGGCATAGCCTCATGGCTTCTTTATTAACTTGAACTTTTCCTTCATGGCCTCCACAAGGGCATGCTCACTAGCCTTTCCACCAAATGTCATGGCCAGATTTTCCCCTATGTAGAGTAGCCACGTGATCCTATGGATTAGCATATCAGTGATGGGTATCAACTCCTCCAGCCATAGACACCCATTGTGTACCAAGCACAAGAGTTGTTGGATTGCCACCATTGTGATGGGTGCACGGTTGTAATGTGGCACCCATAGCAGCTTGAGTAGTCCTACCTTATCCACGCCTCTCAGCCACTTCTGTGGTTCCAACGTGGGCATTCCAGTGGTTTTGTGGAAAACGCGGTGCATGAGTTGGTCCATTGCTAAATGAGGGAACCACTATGTGTCCACTAAATTCTAGTCTTCTAATTTCAAAAGTGGGACACACCCCAAGCGCGGTCCTTCAAACACAAGTTGGTCTAGTAAGAAGGTGTGTGCAAGGAGACCTTACTCTCATCAATGTCTTTGGGCACCTTGGTCTTGCCCCTACGCGGAGGAACGTACTCAGGTAGCTTAGTGACGAGGTTAGTCCCCTCAATTTCCACATCTTCAGTTTCCACCCCAACATCCTCATCATCCATTGCGATATCCTCAATCTCTTCTTCTTCCGGCTCTAGGTTAATTGTCTTTCCCTTTTCTTGTGCGGTGGGCTTATCCTTCTATGGGTGTTTTCTGGGAGATGCACGCACCGGCTGTGGTGTCATGACCTTATTGCCCTTCTTGTTCTTGGGACCCTCCTTGGTTGGGGTAGGCCTTGGTCTAGGCATCCGTGGAGACTTCGATACTTCAACTGGTATCTCTGCAAGCACAACCACCAGGGCAGCTCCTTCTGCTACCATAGCAACCTCTAGAACAACTCCCTTGGCTTTCATTGCTTTAGTGTCCATGGCTGTTGCTCCTAGAATAATGTCACGGATGATTTTGCGGTCAGTTTCTGGAAATCAATCAAACACTGGGCAATCAAGTAGCTCTTTGAAAAATGTGTGGTTCATGCACAACACACAACACAACTCACAATTTCTCAATATGAAAAATGTTTTCCATTGGACGACCATATGTAATTTATAGGCCATTTTGAATTCAAATCCAACTGTTCCCCCCAAAATCAGTTCATTAATGCTAGATTGGCGACAGATTTGCAGAGATCTGGTCCATAAATTCTGACTTAAATGCTGCCCCCACACTCCCTTTCGTCATTTTTTCATCGTCAAATCATGAACAATCACTTTAACAATCACTTTTCGGCTATCCTGCATAGTTTTTCCCTTGGTAGTGCAGCTCCCATCATGCTTTTGCTGGCTTTGTGACATACCTTTGTTCCTCACAGTTCCCCGATCGCACAGCTCTTGGACCCAGGTAGTGTAGTTTATAGTTCTGTGCTTCCTTTCAAATGCCTGGAGTGCTCCTTTCAGATGCCTGGAGTGCTAAGACTATGCTACCTTCATATAGTCACTTAGACAGATCACCGATGTATGGCATCAATCAATTGCCATTCACCTTTCCTAGGAAGGGTTCTCCATTCAATTTGACCAACTGACATGCTCCACCATCGCTAATCTCCTTGATGATGTAGGTCCCTAGCCACTGCATCCTAAATTTCCATGGAAATTTATCAAACTTGTTGTAATACAACAAAACTAGATCATTTACCTTGAAGGTGCACAATTTGATGTGTCAATCGTGCCATGCCTTTTCGCACTCCTTTTGAACTTGTTGATGAAATCCAACTAGAAATTGGTCCTCCTCAAGCTCTGCTAGTTGCACGAGACTCTCTTTCAGGGCTCTGCGATTCTCCATTCCTGTGAGTGCTGCTATGCATAGACTAGGCACAATGTATTCCATTGGCATCATAGCTTGTACGCGATACATGAGTCTAAAAGGAATTTGCCCAGTTAGCTTCTTGCAACTCGTTTTGTAGGTCCATAGCACCGTGGGTACACGCACATCCCAGTGATTTCTCTGAGCATTGCAGACCTTCGCCAGTGCACTCTCCAGTATCTTATTGAATACTTCCACCATCCCATTGGCCTGTAGATGATAAGGTGTAATTTTCCGATGATACACCTGAAATTCTTCTATCAACGCGCTGATTATTTCGTTAAGAAAGTTTTTACTATAATCGCTCATCAAGATCTTTAGACAACCAAATATTGTTAACACATATTCAAAATTAAACTTTTCTGTTGTCATGCCTGTACAGTCCTTCACAAGCTACACCTCCACCCACGTGGTCAAGTACTCAGTCGCGGTGATGATGTACCGTGCACCCATCTTCTTTCCTTGAGGTTGAATTGGACCCACAAAGTCAATCACCCATTTCTCAAATGGTTGTAATGTAACCTGCGGCATCAAAGGCATTTCATCCCTCTATAGTGGCCTTCCAATCCTTTGACATGCGTCACATTCCCTACAATATGCTTTTGAATCCTTATGTAGGGTTGGCCACCACAACCCAACACATAGAACCTTCTGCGCTATTTCTTTCCCTAAATAATGTCCTCCTACAGTTCCTCCATGAGCCTCAGTGAGGATGTTGCTTCGTTCAAAGTCAGGTACATAACATCACAATATTACATCTCACACAATTTTGTATAAGTGCCCTGCAATGATAGAAAAGTCTGTCGCATGCACTAGTAGTTCCTTCTTCTGTTGACTTGTATAACCTTCCGAAGTTGATCCTATTGTCAAGAAGTGGGTGATATCTTCAAAGTGATTGTTCGTGACATGTACCACAAAGAGATGCACCTCAAGTAGCCCTTCCTCCAAATTATCAGGTTCCTCTCCCATTTCAATGCACGACAGATGATCAGGTCCCACATTCAATCATCCTGGCTTCACAATAACTTCAAATTCGTACTCCTGCAACAACAAAAACCACCAACATATTTCTCCCCCAACACAAGCTTGTTGACTAGGTACTTCAACATGGAATTATCCATATACATCTTAAAGTGTTGGCCCAACAAATAGTGCCTAAACTTTTGGAGCGTGTACACCATAACTAATCCTTTGCGCTCTGTCGTGGAATAATTTTTCTTTGCTTTAGACAAATTCTGACTTGTGAACACTAGAGGGTGATCCAATTCTCCCTCACTGACATGTCTTAGCATGGCCCCCAACACAATACATGATGCGTCCACGTGCACATGAAATTCCTTCTTCCAATCTAGGAAGACTAAGATCAGCGCGACGACCATTTTCTCTTTTAGCACGTCCAAGCTCTTCTGACATTCATTATTCCAACAGAATGTAGCATCCTTTTTCAACAATTTCTCCATGGGCGCGGTGATCTAGGCATAGCTCTTGACGAACTTCCTATAGTATCTAGTATGCCCTAGAGTTACGTGAGGCTGTTTCACATTCCTTGATGCCTCCAAGTTGATTATCACCATGGTCTTTGTGGGGTCTACCATCAATCCTTGTCTACATACCACATGGCCCACTAGGATCCCAAAGGGGACACAAAATAGACACTTCTTCAGATTGAGCATGATTTGGTATCTCCAACATGTATCCAGCATCAAGTGTATACTTGCCACATGGCGCTTGACCAATCCAAACATTGTCCAATCATCAAAGTATACCTCCAGAAATTTATAAATGGAGTCTTTGAATGCCACAATGACTAAGCGTGGAAATATTGCTGGCATATTCCATTGCCCAAAAGGCATTACGGTGTACTAAAAACATCCACATTCGGTCACAAAGGTTGTCTTGATTCTATCCTCAAGCGTGATTTGATCTGATGGTACCCAGAGAACCCATCAGTGAAAGAGTATGCATCTTGGCTGCCTACATTATCCCGGACCTTGTTAGTTAACGGGGTCAGGAAAGGATCATGCACACAAGTGTCATTCAATTTCTGAAGATCCATGCATATCCTTATTTCTTCTTTCTGTTTCTTTTCCTGAACCACTATCGGTCTTACCCAATCAAATTCTTCCACTGGTTCAATAATTCCTGCCATGATCATTTTATCTAACTTAGCGTGGATCCTTCCTTGATACTTCGGATTAAGGCGATAAGGTCTTTTTTCTACAGGTCTCGCGTCTGGTTTCAGTGTGATCTTCATGATACCCAGGTCTCCTATGATTCCCTTTATATCAGAATCGTTCATGGGGAACAAATCCTAATATTCATGGAGGAGCTCAGCGACCTTGTCTACTATCACATCGTCCTAATAGTCCCCAATGTTTGCAAATTTCAGCTCCACCTCTGTGCCAATTGTGACGTGCCTAGTTTTTAGCAGCACGGTTAAGTCTAGATCCTCTATCTACAGATCTTCAACCTTGCAGTGACCCTCGATTTCCAGAATATTAATCTTTCAGGGATCCTTGTCTTCTTTTTCAACAGTCATGTTATAGCATTCCAGCACGTGGTTCAACTGGGTAGTCCAATCAAGTTGAATTAGTCCAAAGGATCTTGCAGTATCCTAAAGATCATTGCTTTAACCTCTTGTAGCACTGCATCAATATAATAAAACCCATCCTCAAAGTTCAACGTAATTATAAAGCCCTAGCACAAGATGTCCCATTCTTCAGTGCCATAGTAGATCTCTGTTTCCAGGTACCAATTCATTGGTATGACATCTAGGGTATGACAAAACAGATGCACCCATTCAGGTTGGGGCTTCACTCCATAAGCCTTAGTCCATTTGGATCATCCTTTCCATCATACTTGTCTGTCATCCACACTTTCGGCTGTCCAAAACGTATTCTCATCATCCTCCTATAATCACACCAATTACCGAAATTATCCTTGTGTGTACCCCACTAGCATGTGGGCATAGTGCACAGTACCCAGTTCAAAGTTTGGAAGTGATGCTTCTCCAACACTTCTCTCTCAAGTGCATCCAAAAAGTGATCAACATCAGTTAGCCCATCATAGTGAGGTAGATTCCTTACTTCTGATGACACACGACGCAATGACTTGGTCATCATATTACAATGTAGTGTAGATACTTCATGCAACCCATTCTGCCAGTGCTCTAATTCTTCATCCGAATTTGATGTGTAGGAGCTCTCGTGATCCCATTCGATACGTCCGTCTGCTGTCGGATTTACCCAATCCTGGTCTTGCACCTTTATCTTGTAAATCTAGTCCAAATCATCATCACTATCATAATCTCATAATAGTTCTGTATAGCGCGGTCCTTCTGCAGGATCTAGTGGCACCACTACATGGAGCGACTTCTTTTCAAATAACATCTTTCACTTCTTTAGGTTGATTACCCCATTCATGTCAGTGGCCCAATCGATTCCAAGAAGCCCAGGGTAGGGATTGCTATCATCCACAATCTCTATTACCTCAAAATCTGCGAGTGTGCTTGCACCTTCGATGTCAACTGTAACCCATTGCAGCCTCCCCATTGGGATAATTTTATGTTGATTCGCCATCCTTAATTGGATCAAAGACCACTCAAGTGTAGGTCTCTCCATTCTTTCCCATGTTTTCCTTGGCAAAACATTCGCATCAGATCCCAGATCCAAGATAACTTGGTCCATTTCGTATTCCCCTATCTATGCGGTGAGCCTCATCTCACACCCAGTCCTTGCCTTATGCTTGCCAAACTTTCTAACTATGCACGGTTCACCAGTAGAGTTATCCTTGCCAATGCACCAATTGATTAGTTCCTGCAGGCCCTTCATAGCCTTACTATCATAGAGCAATTTCATGCAGGTCTCCAAGAATGTGGTAATCATCGATGGGTCCATTTCTTCAACTGGTTTCTCCTGAATTCCTGAGGTAGAGGCCTCAAAGAAGCTTTTATTTTCTTCCACGAATGTTTCTTTTGCGCACTTCAAATCAAAGCCAGTATCCTTTTCTGGTGCTTTGTAGACCCATTCACCTTCTGCAGGCTTCTTCCCTTTATCCTCCCCAATCGTGGTTCCACTCCGCAGCATAATGTTTACCTTAGGTATTCCTCACCAGGCTCAACCCTCATCATCTAGAGGTTCTGTGTCGGTTGCGCCCCCTTTTCATGAATCTTAGCCAATAATATAATGCAATCCTAGTTGCATGGTCAAACTGAGTATAGTAGCGGCATGACACTTGCGTTAGATTCAGATAGTACCTTGCGTAGTGTCCTGGTCCTCCATAATTGTAACAAATAAGTTGTCCTCGGCCTCTACCAGGCCCCCCTCCACCTCAGCCTCAGTTTTTCCCCTGATACTCAACTCGCGTTCCCCCAAAGCCTTGGTCTGGAGGTCGTGTTTCTACCTACATCTTGTATGCAGGTGCCCTATCCATCATTAATTCGTAACTATGGAAATTGTGCTCATCATGACCTACTGATTGACCAAATTTGTAGAAGAGTTGTTGTGGTGTTTGTACAAATTTCTACAGCAAATGGCAATTGTCGGTTGCATGTTTCCTAGCCACCTGACATATAGCGCACCATAGCGGGCCTTGCACTTGGCCCTGCCACAGCCTCTGGCCGTAGAGCCATTGGTCCCCTTGCTACAACATAGTTCGCAAAGACTATACATTGATCCTTGTCATGCCCCTTACCTTTGCATTTTAGGAACCAAACTTCTTCGCGCGCATCTAGCTGAGTTGCTCTATCCTTCTTCAAACTTTGCATTTCGAGGAAAAGGTTCTGTAATTGCGCATGAATCTGTTGAACCCCCATATTAGCATCTTGCATTGGTGTCTCATGTTGTCTCATCGTAATTTTCAAAGCTTCTGCCTGGGTCCCAATCTTCTTTTGTGATAGCACAATCCATAGGTGGGGCAGGAGCAAAACCACAAACCATTCGCAGTGTTGCTCATTAGTTAGGTTCATGTTGGCTTCATGGATCATACACTTCAATCTTTGATCCAAATCCCAAGGCATCTCCCTAGGCTTCATCATGATCTCCTTGAATCCCACAATTGATTATGCTTGAGACATAGGTCTACTAAATTCTTTATTTAGCATAGCCTGGATATCTGCCAACATGGACGTTGGGTTATCAGTATTGTACTTAATGTGACATGTTAGTGCGTGGTCCTGAAAAGAACTAACCAATGTGGCTTTCTTCATTTTGTCATTTGTGATACCCTGAGAGTCCCATCCAGCCTTCGCGACGAACCAAAACTAGTCCGGATCTTCATTTCCTATGTCCTTGAATATAGGTAGCTTTACAGAGTTTGCCATGTTGAACAGTGGTGGAGGTGGGGGTGGTGCGAGTGATGGGGTGAGTGGTGGGGGTGAGGATGGAGGTCGTGTGGATGGATGGGATGAGGATGGAGGTGGTGTAGGCATTCACGGGAACCCCTATCTTATCAGTTGAACAATTCTCAGTGGAGAAGACTGCACTACTCCTTCGTCGTCACTCAAAGTAGGCTCGATCAGCTGGCTATACTCAGGACCTTTTCTTCCTTCGTCCTTGAAATATCTTCCACTTCGTGTAGCTCCAACATCAAGGTAACCGCATGACCTGCTTTTCACACAAGAGCATCTTAATCCAAGTATTTAGTGACTTCAAATAGTTACCTCTGCTTCGCTGTAACTGACAAAAGTATCGACCACGAACTCTGTCACAAATCCTCCTATGATGTGGTGGAGCCAATGGTTGACAGGGCACGTGATCTTATCTTCAGAGGCTTCCAATCTCCTTACTAACTCCAATGTCCAAAAAATTGGATTGTCAAGCCTCCACCTTCCTTGGTCATCTGCCAACTTCGTGATCCATTCGTATAACTCAACTGGTAAGGAGCAGAAGAAAATTTCATGTATTTTTGTGTACAGATATCCGTCCAACCACTGTTTTTCATCAATCACGAATTCTTGTTCTCTTGCGCCTTGAATTCATGGATCTTTCTATCCAACCAATTTTTGATCTGTTTCTTAGTTGGATTCCAATGATACGAAATCACACATCTCATTATGCATATCCCGGTCCCGGCAACAAAACCATTTGTTGGCTTCATAGGCCCTGACCTAGGATCAACGTTAGTCACCCAAGAAAATCCCTACACTACTGGCCCTTTCAGCATCAGCCCGTAAAGCATGAACCGAAGTCTCAACCGAAGTAGTATGGGGGCATGCAGGAACCAAGTTTCCGCACCCTGAGATGGTCGTGATGTCAATCTTATACCCTAACCCTTGTCTTCGCATAGGTCGATAAGCCCTTAGGGCTTATCAATGTTCCTTCTTTTCTGACCTTCAGCACCTTCGTGAAGGTATATGACTAACATTCATGCAGCCCTAACCAGTGATCCAGGCACTTACACGCCTCTGTAACTACGTACGATTATAAGTTCCCAATTACCTTAAGTGTTCACCAATTTTATCATGCAATTAAGGTTATCTTCGCATAAACATATATTATTACTTTCGTTCAAATAACAGATATAAACATATACATTCGCGCATCAAATTAGCATTATAATTTAAACCTGGAACTTAACATAACACAATCGGATGCAATAATGAGAGACAAAATACACAGCAATTTCATAATACTTCTCTTTATTGATGATTCAAGCTCCCAGTACAGACTCTATCTGCCCTGTACACACAGCTGCAGGGGTCTGCACACTCAGCTATGGACTTCTACCCTAAGCCTCTGCACACTCAGCTGCAGAGCCTCTACCTACACTAAGACTCTCACTCTTAGCTCTCCTATGACCCAAAGCACTCTGAACTCTACTTATTTTCTACTACTCTCCTCATAACTTACTTAGCTTCTTTTTATACAATCCCATGGTCTGCGGACCATGGGTGGATCTTTACAACCAACATGATTCTTTACAAAACAAGGGTGCAAAACCCTTAATGACTCTTGAAATATTTGAGCTCTACAACCACAAAATGTGAATACTTTACATTCTTTATACAAAATTTGGGGTTTCTACCCCAAAACACAGGCATTTAGCCCCAAAACTGACTCTTAGGGGAACCCGTTCCCAACAAGCCCCCAACACAAACATGGTGACTCACCCTCGAGTCACTCTGCTGGCATAGAGATCTTGTCAAAAAGACCTCCCAGCTCGACCTGGACAACTACTACCTCAGTGGTGCAATGCGAGGCCGCCTGCTTCATCTCCTCGACCAATTGCTTAGTCACTAGCCCTGCGGTATCAGCCTGGAGCTTCTGTTGAGTCTCCTGCAGACTAGCAAGCTTGGCTTCAATGGAGGTCATGATCAAGTAGGCCTCGTCCAACTAAGGCTTCAAGTAGGCCTTCAACACTGCTTCCTTGTGCTGAGCTATATCGACATGTTCTTTCAATGCCTTTGCCTCTTACAGCTTCACAAGTCTCTACGTGATGGCGACAATGCATGTTGTCGCTTTAACCTTGTCATGTTGCTATTGTAGTTCCCATGCTTCTGTCTCTAGCCTTTGCACATTGGGGTCTTCTTGGAGGTAGATTCATTTTCTCTTGCTCCGTGAATTCATGGATCTTTCTATCCAACTAGTTTTTGATCTCTTTCTTAGTTGGATTACAATGATACGACATCGCACATCTCATTATGAAAATCTTGGTCCCGGCAACGAAACCATTTGTTGGCTTGATGGCCCTGGCCCAAGTTTAGCATTAGTCAGCCAAGCAAATCCCTACACTACTGGACCTTTTAGCATCATCTCGCGGAGCACAGATCGAAGTCTCACCTGAAGCAGTATGGGGGGATGCAAGAACCAAGTTTCTGCACCCTGTGATGGTTGTGATGTCGATCTTATACCCTAACCCCTATCCTCGCACAGATCAATAATCTCTTAGGGCTTATCGATGTTCTTTCTTTTTTGACCTTTAGAACCTTCGTGAAGGTATATCACTGACCTTCGCATAGCCCTAACCAGCGATCTAGGCACTTACGCACCTCTGGAACTACATATGGTTACAAGTTCCTAAATTACCTTAAGTGTTTGCCATTTTTATCATGCAATTAATGTATCTTCGCATAAACATATATATGTTAGTTACCCAAGAAAATATTCATGCTTTGCGACCAGAAAATTCAGAGACTTTACATTCTTTATACAAAATTTTGGCTTTCTACCCCAAAACATAGGCTTTTAGCCCCAAAACGGACTCTTAGGGGAACTCGTTCCCAACACTTAGACTGTAATGTTTCCATTTCTAGCATGCCTACACAATGGAATACATATCTTTTTTATAGGTGGGATAATTTTAGACTATATTTGAAAGTTTCTCACTATGATATGCCATTGGATGCCGCTTTTGGGTAAGAAGTGCACCAATAGAATAGTCACAGGAATCTGTCTTAATTTCAAATGGTTGCTACAGGTATGGTAATGTGAGCATTGGTGCAGAGTAGAGGCAATGCTTCAACTTGGAAAACACCTTTTGTTGGGATTCAAACCAAAATAAAAAAAAAAAAAATTCCCTCAACCCTTGGCGACTTGACTTAAAGGCCAAGTGATATGAGAGAATCCAAAAACGAAATTGCAATAGAAATTGGCAAGACCTAGAAAGTTGTGGAGCTCTGTTAGATTGGTTGGGGCTAGCCAATCCCGAATAACTTTTATCTCAGTCAGGTTCACATGCACACCCCGCTCATTAATGATGTACCCTAGATATTAAACATGGGTCATAGCAAAAGTGAATTTCTCCAAATTGGCACACGGTTTGTGTTGTTACAAGGTTTGGAGGACTTATTGAGTATCATATAGGTTCTCTTCCCAAATATGGGTTAAGTTCAGGCAATCATCCAAATACACTACAAAAAATGAGTTTCTGAAGGTCTGCAAGATTTCATTCATTAGCCTCATGAAATTTGTGGCGGCATTCATCAACCCAAAAGGCATGACCAACCATTCTAAAAGGCCCTCCTTGGATTTGAAAGAAGTCTTCCACACATCAGAGGGTTTAATTGGTACCTTCTAATAACCAAACTTCAAGTCAATCTTGCTTAAATATTTGGCCCCCTTGAGATGGTCCAGAAGGTCATCAATCTATGGGATTGAATACCTATTCCAGACAGTGATCTTATTTAGCGCCTAATAGTCGATACGGAACCTCAAGGTTTTTTCCTTCTTTTATACCAACATGATTGGGCTCCCACAAGTTGATGAACTTTTCCTTGTGTGCCCTTTCTGCAATAGCTCTTAGATTTGCCTCTTGATTTTATTTTTCTCAAGAATAGAGTGTTGGTAGATTGGTTCATTGGGTAACAGTGTGCTCGGGGTCAAATTGATGGATTTATTGACCCTAGAGTGTAGGGTTACCCTGGGGCATGAGCTGAAGATGTCCTTGTACTCCTCCATGACCTTGTCCATCAGCTATTATCGTTGGAGGAGCCCTATCTGGATGATGTGGATGTATCCACAATATTCCTCTTGCTTTGAGGGTGAATCACAAGGAAGAAAAATTTATTGATCTAGGAAATGATCTTACCACATTATTTAGAAGAGATCATGAAAAAGGCAGTAGGTGGTGCTACCTCTAGTATCCTATATAATTTATGACCCAAGTTAATAATAACATAACAAGGTCTAGATTCATATACACCATGACACTTCCATCGGTATGGATGACCTAATAAAACATCACTGACTTCCATAGGAGAAACATCACACAATACCTCATCTGCAAAGGGATTGATGCTATAAGGCAGGTGACACTCTTGGATGACACAGAGATATCACCCTTGGTGGAGCCACTCGATGGTGTAGGACCATGATTGTGGAACTATTGGAAGCTTCAATCTCTTAATGGCCTCAATTGAGATTAGGTTCTTCTAGCTCCTGCTATGAACAATGAATTGCATCGGCAAACCCTTTACCCACATCTGCCTTTTGGAGCTTGGTGGGGGCTACCATCCCATTGGGTTCTGAATCAATGATCTACTTTCCCTTATCAGTTCCCTTGTCAAGTTCTGGCTCAAAATAAAAGCATGCATCTATATATGAGTCTTTTAACTTGGGCACCAGTTCCTACATGCGCAGCATTCGTTTTTGTTGTGAGTGGGAGTTTTATGGAACTCACACCGCTTTTCAGTGTCCTTCTTCGCCTTCTCATTATTCTTGGCTTGCGTCTTCTAGGAGTTTTCTTGGGGGGTCAAGACCTTGCTCTACACTTTTCTCGGTGGCTTGGGGGAACCTTCACTCTAGTTTGGGTTCGCAGAACCTATGTCTCGCTCCTTCTACTTGAATTTCTTCTCAATCTTGGTGACATATCAGTATGTTGCACCAAGTGAGGAGATGTCCAGGAACTCCATTTCCTCATTAATTATTTGTGCAATCAACCACGATACTTGAGCACAAAATGTTTCTCAGAATATTTTATTCCCAAATTTGTGTGTAGTGTATGGAAAAGATTTGTTAGCTCATGCCCATCTTGATTCCTTTGCTACTGCAGCATAGTCCATTTTATGTACTTTTCATCATAGCTCCGAACAGGGTAATATTGTTCCTTGATAGCATCTCAGAAAGTGTTCCAAGAGGTTAAGGCTGAAAACAAAGAGTGTTCCTCATCCTATTTCTCGCAGTAAGTTTCCCACACGTTCTTAACATGGGGGGTGACTTTGAGAAGTACGAAAGTAATCTTCACCCTGTCAAAGAAATTATGGACTGAAAAATAACCTTCCAACATATTTATCCATTTGTATACAACATCTCCATCTATTTGACCTTCTAATATAGGGATATCAAAGTTAAATTGTACCTTTAAGGGGGCAATACCTCCGAAGTGACTTTTGGATGAAGATGTGCCATCGATTGGCATCTGCCAAAGGATCTGGGCGAAGTTGTCTGTCATTTTCTTCCTCTGTCACCCAAGGGCTTCTTCGAGCAACAATTTGATAAGATGTCTCGTTGCCTCTTCTTTTTTCTCCTCCATCGTGGGAGGTCGCTAGTGTCGGTGGGGCCGATTTGGCAAGGGATTAACCAGTTCAAGTCCCAACTCCTTATACCCTAATAACATTAAGGACATGCACAGAAAAATAGAGAAAGATTAGACTGCTCTAATACCACTAATCTAGACTTATTCAGGAATGAAACATAATACATATATAAACATAAACACAAAGATGCAGTAGAAATAAATCTTCATTTCATTAATATCAAAAAAATTAAATATGCATATATATATATATAGAAAGGAAATAAACTAGCTCGGGTGATGGTAGCTTATCTCTGAGAAGAGATGAGGCATCTACATGCCTCTGAACTATGCTACAATGAGGCTCATAGGCATTTTTATTATTGAACAAAAAATGGAAACCATAAAAAACCAAAAAGCTAACCTAGGAGAAGGAACACCAAGATTTTGTGGGTCCCATTGTGGTTAGTTGGACATTCAGATTCCCAGGGTCGTAACTTGGTCATATGATCTCCATTTGGTGCATATGATACCTTGGTAGAAAGGAATCTCTGAGTAGTACAACATTTAGGGTAAGCCCCTTTCTACAACCATGGGCCTACTATAGACCTCAAAAAAATGTCATTTAGTGGGTCAAAATAGCTCCAGAAGTTCAGGACCTGAAAAAATGCTAAAAATAGTCATTTGTGCTATAATAAAGGAAACTTATGAAACCAGCTGGAGGTCTACGTGGAATAGGTGGATGGCCACCAATATCCACCTGGATCATGCTTCAACTTGCCTTATGTGAAAGTTCTATATAAGTGGGAAACATAGTTATGTAAGATATTTGTCAAACTTGATGCAAGGTTATATTCTAAGGTTAGGTATTGTCCAATCATGTCCCATTTCAAATATCATTACTAAGAGTGTAATTGGTTTGGCCTAGGGGTGCATATTTGTTCCAACTTGAACATTGGCAAATATGATGAATTGCTACATTGACAGACTTGGATTTTATTAAGATTTCGTTTAGGATAATGAGTATGATATTTCGTATAAAATTTTTATAACTTTACGATGAAATTATCATTCTTACATCGCTGATTAATTATAGTTCCTTATGTGCATTTATTTGAGGCACACAATCCCTGCCTTTTACCCTATATAATCAATCCAATTTGGAGTATTCATGCATAAATAAATTTCTATGTGCAAAATTAAATTTAATTATGAGTAAAAAAATACTCTCCAATATGAATCATTTACTTTGGCCTTGTAATGAAGGTTGGGAATGCATTTTTGTGAAGTAGGCCAAAATTTCCTGTTGGGAAAAACACTTTTTGGGGGGGGGGGGCATCAGCATTTACAAATCAATAACTTTTTACATTTCATATTCACATTTCTATATGTGACTTTATTGAATGGAACATGCGTGTGTACATGATTGTTCTTAAGAAAATTATCGTATATTCAATGAACTTACAAATCATTTAATCTGTCATATGTTTGTCTTGAGCTGGTGCATTAGTACTTGATTAACCATTAGATAAACATTAACCATGTGTTGTAATAAATAAACCATCACACATAAGCAACACACATGAATACCAAGATTTAAGGTGGAAACCCAATGTAGGAGAAAACCACCTGTTGTTGTTGTCTCTGTCTTCTTTTAAATATAAAACGTTGTTTACAATCTTGTAATGGTGCAGACTCATACCAGTACATAGGCACCCACCTGTATAAGGCTAAAACCTTCTCCCATTCTCCAACTTCTACTGGAAGGGAGCTACAACCCCCTAGCTCTTCCACTGGCTGATATGCTTACCATTATGTAGGCATCAACCTATAGAAGGCTACAACCTTCATTCGTTCTCCATATGCTACTAGAAAGGAGCTCCAGGCCCCTATCTCTTATACTGGCTGATATGTTTACCAGTATGTAGGTGCCGACCTACAGAAGGATACCACCTTCATTCTTCATCCAAGGACCACGTTTCATATATTTTCAGACTGGGTACTCCTGGTACACAACAACACAACATCTAGACCATGTTTCATCAAATTTTCATACTAGACCCATTAGTATCATTGAAGCTCAAAATCAATCACCACTGTAACTCATCATTATAACACATTGATCCATCATTGATACATCTGAATCAATCAATCACTGAAACCTCATACACAACTGGATCACCCAATCATAAATTTTTGATTCAACTAAATCAACCATTCATTCAAAACCCAATCAACAAACACTTAATCAAAATTCAACCAATCAACTGGAACATTCAGATAACTATAACCAATACACAAAACTAAAGTCGGGACATTGCATCAACAACCATAATGAACTGCAACCTCAAAAAACATATGCTAGAATGTATACGCTACTTCAATGAGGCCAACCTTCATGTATACGCTACTTTCTATAACCCAACCTTCGTATACTTCTAAAGATACTGAATCATAAACTTCTTAACCAAAAACTGTAATACCCCAAAGACATTATGAAGATCTATTGTCATGTTACAGAGTTCTAAACATATAGCATCAAACATCACCCTTCTTACTTAATCAATCAATCAACTAGACTCAATCTCCTTATACAATTATTTTCACTTTCAAATCCAAAGAAGATAGCATTGCAAACAGCAGTAAAATAGTAGCACTAATAAGATAGATCAAACATCTCTGAACAAAAAAAATGTAGTCTGCATACGCTTCTTGGAAGTGTCGAACCTGCATGTATATGCACCTTCACCAAGGCGAACCTAAGTATAAATCTGCAAATAATGACTTTTAACTTCGCAGTTTTTCAAGACTTCAGATATACTCAGATCATAGCATATAAAGGACAAAACATTTGTTAGCACTCATATCTAGCCTATCCATGATCAGATCACATAATGATAAGTCATTTCATGTCTTATGATCTTGATCCATCATAAGATCTCATCCATCATCAAACACTCAGGTGCATACTCAGTTCAGATCAAGTGAAGCATCAATAACCCATAACATGCATATTTTCTTTTGATCTAACTCTTCATAAGTTCATTACTTGCACACTAATCCATTTGATCTTCTCTTCCTTATATACTTTTAGCCTTTTCCAATACCTCGAGTCAAAACCATAGTTATCTCGATGGTATTCTTTGATGAGATCAATATTCTTTGTCACACTCATTACTATGGGCCAATGCCATGGTAGGAACCCCTGCTATTCTTTAACCTTAATTTTCTATCCCATACATGCTTTTCCTTCTATGAAACTGCATGCATACGTATACGCTCCTTTTATTTTGTGTACCGTGTGTATATGCTACTTGGACTAAGGTAAACAATGTATACAACTTAAACCATTCTCTTTCCTTAATTTCTTGCTTATGCTCTATAATCCTTTGTACCATCATGTTGTTCTTCTATGCCATTAATATGTTATCTTTGAATTGACCTGTTACAATGTGAGTTGCCATCATACATCACTTCTGAACTACTCTACATTTTGTCACATCTGTAAGCACAACTACCATGCATTTTGTCATATCCTATTTATATATTTATCAAGTAGTCCATTCATCAAATAGGTCTTTTATCACGCACAACACTAACACAATCTCCCTGTATCAAACCTTTGACCATTATTCTGTTCCATCATTTTTTTACCTCCGCTATCTCTGTGTTCCATCTGTCACCTTTGATATCTCTATGTTCCATCATTCTGTCACCTTTGATTTATCCTGTAGATTCATCTAGTTACCATATACAAGTGAGTTGTCATCAAGGACAACACATGCCTCACAATGCCAACAATCTCCCCCTTTGGACTTGATGGCAACCACTTTGGTGTTTGGTCCCCACAGCCTGTAAATAACATCAAGACAAACATTAAGCTTTTCAAAACATCAAGCTAGTCTCCCCCTTTGACATCAAGGGAAAAGGGATGACCAATGTTAAATGAAGACTTCATTATATGAACTGTTGAATATGAAAACTGATCATGCTCCCTCTATGTACATGTTGAATTCTCTGATCAAACTCCCCCTTAGTACATGCTTAGATACACTATACTGTCCATGCCCCCCCAAGCACATGTAGAGTATGCAGACATATTTTTCAAATGAATAACAATACTCTATAACTCAACTATGTGAGTATGACCTTCCTATCACCAATGACTCATACATACATCAATCTCCCAACCAATTGGGGATACATTTTGACACAACCATCCAACCAAGTGGGATTATATATTTGACATGATCTGAAAAGTCCATACGTGATTGAATATGACAATTATTACATCATAGGTATTTACATGACCTTTAAATCAAATGATATACACGACATTTATAATAAAGACCAAAGGTCAAAACAACATCATATAATTATTAGCAATTGTCATACACCATATATGATCTGCATCACAAACATCTGTCAGCAGCATCAAGAACAACAACCTATATATGTCCATCATCAGTGCGCAAGATATGACAATGTAGCTTTAATATCATCAACCTGTGACTAAGTATGGTGCATATAGATATCAACTCATCCTCTTGATCTTATCAAGATCAACTTGCTCCATTTCCTTAGTAGAAAAAATCCTTAACATATCCTTCCATGAATCAACTAAGCAAATGTCATAACTCCAAGCAATAATACAAAACCATTCACATCATATCTTATATATCTGAAAGTACCATATTCATCATCCATGATCATAACATCATCATTGTAGCAAGAATTGCATGATCTTTCCACAAGAATCCTCAACATATCAGCCATGTATCATCACTAAGGAGTTTTATAACATCCCACATCTGATAAGCATCAACCATGATAATCAACATATGTGCGTATCAAACCTATCATCATAAAATAAGGAGTCATGATCATTATGTGACAAATTAATCCATGTCTTCAAATCGCTATGTCATCAAATAGATGTGTCTTCCAATAGCAATGTTTTCTTGAAACCTGCAATAACACCATCCTCTTGTCCAAATTTCTTCATACAAGAGGATCTTTTATACCAACATCACAACTTAAGTAATCATCCATGTATCTAGCATAGCAATATAAATATGTATCTAGCTTCTCATCAAAGTGATGAGCTCACAGTCATTTGTCAAGATTTCTTGATACCATCAAAAGAAAAAATCCTCAACCATGTGAGAGCCAAGAACTATAGGAATCCTCATTCATAACTGCACCATATGAAATTTATGCATCTTGGAAGGCATGATTATAGCAACATAAAAGAAATGAGTGACACTTATCATCATAAAATAATGAAGTTGTGTACTCAAGCTTTGTTCTTCTCTTTGAACTTATCAAGATCGCTATGTAAGAAACAAAACACGTACTATATGCATCATCAAAAGAATCATCTGAATCATCCATAAATCTAATCTTAATAACAACTATGTGGCCCAAGAAATATAAATATCATATTAGACTTCATCCATGACCGCAACATAACATGATGTATCATTTAAGCACTACAACAACATAAGAATCATTATGTACAAAAGACTTTTAAGCATAATTCCAACAATGCACTATTATAGCATATTCTCCCCCTCAACCTATGCCAACTATTCACTGTCAGAACTGATCATTGCATGTATCAGTTAGAATCATCAAGGCATCATCATCAACTAGTTATACATTAAGTCATCAACGACTTATAAGGATCAAAATCACTTCTAAATAACATCCACAGATTGTAGTCATCAACCAAAAAAACAAGAAATACAATTGATAATTATTTGAACCATATCAGACCCTTTTTCTGAGTCTGTCCCATTGCTTCTTCATCAAACCAACATATACACAACTGTGTAGTTTCGAACTCGCATATATCTATGTATGAAAATTAGAACACTCAAATTTCATACTTTCAGTTCCTCTTGAGTTTTTTCTGACTGTACCTAGTCCTAGAACTTTTGTTGAAACATCAGTTCCAAGAATATCATTACCATAATGGTTCTTCATCAGAGACTCCATTTTTCTCTTTTCTCCAGACATGTGATGAGCACATCCACTATGATCTTCATCTTCAAATGAGAAGAGAGAAGTATCACACCTTATCTGATCTTCCTTTTCTTGATTCATGGTGGATTCATCTTTTTCATATTTTCTTATATAAATCTGCTTATTTGATTGCTTACCATATTTTCTACACTGATCCATAAACTTGTTCATGCATTCGTTTATATGTCCAAACTTGTTTCAAGCATAACATCTTATATTCTTCATATTCTTTCTATATCAATCAATGGCTTTGTGACCAAACATATTGCAAGAAAAACAATATCCCTTAAAGTACCTAGAAGCTGATGATCTTTCTGTGTGATGGTTATTAGCTTGACACATTCTACTTCTACATCTGGCTGTAGCATGTCCAAAATTATGACATCTAAAGCATTCCACATTATTCATGAGAGGAAAGAATCGATTACCACTTCCATAGTTAGGAGTAAATGATTTTCTTTGAAGACTTTCTTTCCTTAGTTGTGGATCGGGTTGACCTCTTATCTCCTTGTTGAGCATTTCAGATTTTGCATTACAGTTCCTTGCCTCAGTTTGTGAGCTAGATTCACCTTTGACAGTTTCATGAAAACCAAGACCATATTTGATGGCATGATACCTTTGACTAGTAAGAATATTATCCAAAATCTTAGTACTATCTTGAAACCGTAAAAGTTTATCCTTTTCTTCTAATTTACCTTTTAGGATATCTACCTCAACCTGATATTGCTCTTCCTTTTCGAGATGCTACTTCTTCATGATTTCTTCAACTTTTCTTCCTTCTTCCACTTGTTGTATTAATTTGAGAATCTCATTTTCTTGTTCTTCATATGCTTGAGGTAGTTCTTCATTCTACTTATTTGAATTTACAAGATCTTCTTTTAGAGAGATGACCTCAGCTTAAAGACTTTCATAGTAATTGGATCTACCTTTAAGTTTATTGATTGTTGTATCCTTTTCATTTACTTCATTTCTTAATGATGTCACTTCATCTTGTAGCCTTTGACATTGATCTTCCTTGTCCTTGAATTGCTTCCTTATTTTGTTTCCTTCCTCCAACTGAGTTTTTAACCTGGTAACCTCTGCTTTGTAGGTACACTCCCTTTTGTCAAATAGATCTTATTGATCTCTAATTTTATCTATTAGTTTTTTAACTTTTGTATCTATTAGATTTCTTTCACTTTCACCCATAAGAGAAAATTTAGTTTTTTCATTGTCACATTCTTTATCTTCAATATTGCATGAACAGAGAAGTGTATCACCAGAGGACCATAAATTAGTACCAGATAATTATTTGGCTTGTTCATCTTCAATCTGAGGTGATTCTGAATCTGAATACCTGCTTCCACCTAATAGCCAATTGTCTCTCCCACTGTCACTGTTCCTTTGAGATGTCTTCTTCTTTTGATGTGCTTTCCTCTTTTGCTTGTTTCCCATTGTTACTACATATCTCCTTCAAGTGATCAAGATTCTGCAAAAGGACCTTCTTTGACACCAATTTTTGGGAAAAATATTGAGAGGGGACGGGGGTGAATCGATATTTACAAATCAATAACTTTTTACATTTCATATTCATATTTATATACGCGACTTTACTGAATGGAGCCTGTGTGTGTACGCAACTGTTCTTAAGTCAATTAGTGTATATTTAGTGAACTTACAATTCAGTTAATCCATCATATGTTTGTCTTCAATTGGTGCACTAGTATTTTAGTAACCATTGGATAAACATTAACCATGTGCTGTAATAAATAAACCAGCACACATAAGAAATGCACATGAACACCAAGATTTAAGGTGTAAGCCCAATGCAGGATAAAAACACCTGTTGTTGTTGTCTCTGTCTTCTTTTTAATATAAAAAGTTGTTTAAAATCTTGTAGTAGTGTAGACTCATACCAGTATGTAGGCACCCACCTACAGAAGGCTACAACCTTCTCTCATTATCCAGCTTCTACTGGAAGGAAGCTACAACCCCCGAGCTCTTGTACTGGCTGATATGTTTACCAGTATGTAGGCATTGGCCTACAGAAGGCTACAACCTTCACTCATTTTCCAGATGATATTGGAAGGGAGCTCCTACCCCCTAGCTCTTTTACTGGCTGATATGTTTACCAGTACGTAGGTGCCAACCTAGAGAAGGCTACCACCTTCATTCCTCCTCTAGGGACCATGTTTCATAAATTTTCAGATTGGATACTCCTGGTACACAACAACACAATATGTAGGCCATGTTTCATCAAATTTTCATATTGGACGCATCATTGTCATTAAAGCTCAAAAATAATCACCACTTTAATTCATTGTTGTAACACATTCATACATCATTGATACATCTAAATCAATCAATCACTAAAACCCAATCATCAATCTCTGATATAAATCAAACCCAATCATCACTTTTTGAATCAACCAACCATTGAAACTTCTGACACAACTGAATCAAATAATCATTGAAACCTCAAACACAACTGAATCGCCCAATCATCAATTTTTGATACAACTAAATCAGCCATTAATTCAAAACCCAATCAACCGACACTTAATCAAAATTCAACCAATCAACTGGAATAGTTAGATCATTGTAACCAATACATAGAACTAAACTTAGAACATTGCATCAACAACTGGAACCAATGGCAACCACAAAAATCATATGTCAGAATGTAAATGCTACTTCAATGAAGCCAACATACATGTATACACTATTTTCTGTAACCAAACTTGCGTATATCTATAAAGATACTAAATCATAAACTTCTAAACCAAAAATTGTACTACCCCAAAGACATTCTGAATATCTATTGTCATGTTATAGGGTTCTAAACACATAGCAGCAAAGATCACCCTTCTTACTCAATCAATCAATCAACTAGACTCAATCTCCTTATACAATCAGTTTCACTTTCAGATCCAAAGAATACATCATTGGAAACATCAGTAAAACAGCAACACTGATTAGATAGATCGGTCATATCTGAACAAAAAAAAAAAAATTGCATACGCTACTTGGAAGTGCTGAACCCACATGCATATGCACCTTCACCAAGGTGAACCTACGTATGGATCTACAAATAATGACTTATAACTTTGCAGCTTTTCAAGACTTCAGATATACTCATATCATAGAATATAAAGGACAAAACATTCATTAGCACTTGTTGGGTGGTATAAATGCAATATTTACACCAACATTTAATTTTTCAATCCGGGTAAGTAAACTTAGAGGAGTAACACAATATATGCTAGAATATGACCTCATGGATTTGTTAAATAAAAACCAGGCTCTTGCAAGAAATTCAAAAAGGATAATCATTTAGGAAAAATAAACAAGACTCTTCAAATCAAACTAAACACACTCCGAGAATCTACGGTTGGCTCCTCTTTTGGGTTGAGTTAACTCCGGCAGTAAGTCTTCCTTAGTTGTCCAGGGGACAAGAGAATGCAAGCCCCGTTCAAAAAATCTGATTCAAGAAATAAAGAATGTGAAACCTCTTAAAACATTATTGCTATGTTGCAAACATGAAATTAAACTAGAAACCACACGGTAACTTCATTCCAACTAATCTAAGGAAGTAATCAAATGATTTAAAAAGAATCAAGATAATAATGCACTGCTTCTCTTAAAGATAATTCAGTACCTTAGTTGTAAGAGAAATATGCAATAAGAACCAATGAAATAAATATATAATTTTTGATTTTCACCCTGGTCTTATTAAATACTTCCTTATAATATATGCAACATTTAATTATAATGAAGAATTCTATGAGCGTTTCGTCAGCAAGATTCACAATCTTTTCTTATGCTGATCCGAGCATCTACTTGCAAAAGTGCAGGAATAAATGTTTTTCCGCAGAAGTGCAGGAATCTGTCTCATGTAACATTCAAAGGAAATTATGAATACATGTTAAGTTAAGTTAACTAGAATTCTTGCTCGGCAATTATTTCACCATTGCAAACCGGAAATAAACTTTGTTATGTAGCAACTAGATTAAGGTAAATCTTTGTAATAATAAATAAGAGACGCAGTTAAAACATTCACCATTTACTTTAGTTCAACCTTTATGAAAATATATCCAAAAGCATTGATATTAAACTAATTAACTAGAGCAATAAAATAAAGCTTTTGGAATGAAATTGAAAATGAAATGACTGAAAGAAGAGCTATGAAATGAAATTACGAAATTATCTAAGATCACACTCACACCAAGCAAACTAAAATGCAACAAAAGAAAGTTAAGAGGTTTGGGGCAATGGACTAGCTATTGGGCCCAACCATCCAACTTGTTCCCCTTGCAGTGATTAAGTCACAATCTTCAGAACAGTATGGAGAAACAAAATTACTCAGAAGTG
This sequence comes from Pinus taeda, assembly GCA_000404065.3. Lineage (NCBI taxonomy): Eukaryota > Viridiplantae > Streptophyta > Pinopsida > Pinales > Pinaceae > Pinus > Pinus taeda. Next base: position 61,582 of record APFE031493998.1, on the reverse strand, counting down.
ATTGCCAAATAAACTCATTTTAGAGTAGAAAATAGAATTCATAATTTAATGCCAAAAAATTTCATTTCAGAATTCTTGCTACAAATTCATAAAACAATGTTGCGTTGGTTCTAGTGGTCCCCTCAAGGGATCATCCCACTAGTGTGCAACTCCTCCCTTCTTGCACCTAAATATCGACTCCCTATTGGAATTATGGCACAGGTTTGGCACTATGGCACAAGTGTTGTCCTTGATGGCAACTCACTCCAAGGGCATATCACAGTTCAGGCTCTCAAAATGGAAGAAAATAAGGTATATGCAGGTTCATCTTATCAAAGACGCGTATATATGCAGGATCACCGATCAAAAGGCGCGTATGCATATGCACGCACTTTCATGCAAGGAAAAAGCACGTAAATGTCGGAACATTTATGTTTGATCCATGGTATTTAGTCCGACTTATTTGAACCTCTGGTTTTGATCCTTGGTATTGCATACAAAGTGTTGAACCTGGGTACCTAGTATTGGTTCCTAATGGTTTTGGACCATCAGAGACCCTTATTGTACAGAATGCAGAGAATGTGATTGCAGTGATCCAGATGTCTGCAACTGCAATGCAGTCAGAATGATGAAAACTGATAGTGATGAAACAAGTCAAAATATTTTTATGCAGATGTAGGCAGCTACTGATCCTTAGATAAAAGAGATGTATAGGAATCTACTAATGGACCACCTGAAGAATTTATCTTCAAACTCAAAGAAATCTCCAAATAAAGGGTATGTAGCCCCTGCTAGTCTTTTCTTAGTAGATGCTTTAACTAGGCAGTTCAAAAATGAAGCGTTTGGAGAAGATTTACCACAAATGTTGCCTAGCATTCATCAGACAATAAAGGAATTTAGAAAAAATGTAAAAGAAAATAGAAGGTTCTGCATAGAAAATCACAATGAATTGAGCGTTAAATTTATGAATGCCTATGCATATGACACTTCTACTTCAGGGAAAGTTGAAAGTTGGACTTCTCATACTAATCCTATATCTTCTCAGATCAACCAGAAGGATAGTTCAGATGAGGAAAGAGAAGATGATAGACCGAGTCTAGCGTGCAATATCCTAAATCGTGATATTATGTATTGTGTGAGAATGAAGGTAAAAATCAGAGACCATTTTGAGTATTGGAAAATACTCATGGATACTGGTTCTTGATTAAATATAGTAAGTGACACAGTAGTAAGTATGCACCTCCGAAGACCGACATCCTGCCCAAAAGTCACTACAGCCAGTGGTGATATTCACATTAGGCATGAAACAGATGTAGATGTATTTCTCACAGAATACACAGGAGTGCATCTAGTCTGTCCCATTGTTCCAAGAATGGACTGTGCCCTGTATCTTGGAACACCATTTTTGAAGAAATAATATAGGAACACCATTTACAGGACCTTAGGTTAAGAAAGGCCTAAGACTATAAAAGGGAAGGAGATCATTTGGCAAGGTCATTGGTTCAAGGATTGAATATTTGAAGAGCAGCAAGGTATGGAACACTGTGATTGGTTGATGGTGCATTGCTGAATCTGATCCAAGGAGGAACCTGAGCACTAAAAGATGGATAAGTTTTATTGATAGCAATATCATTGTATGGTTTTGATCTATTGTATTTGGCGCGTGATTAAATCTCTAAACCTGATAAACTGGATATATTTGATGTCTGAATACTTGAAAAGATAAAATTGCCTTGTATAGATCTGTACATAGGTTCCGCACGTCAGAGGTGTGTATACAAGCAGGTTCAGCGAAATAAGACAACGTATACGCAGGTTGGTTTGGATACAGATGTGTATGTACGCAGGTTTCTACACTGTGAAGTATCATACTTCATTTTAGCTACTTCTGTATATTACTATAGTGTTCTGGGTTCAGCATTGGTGTCTGGTTACTGGTATTGTTTTCTGGTTACAGCATTCTGAGAAGTTATTTGGTTGATTCAGTAATTGTTTGTGGAAAGGAGATTGGTTGATGCACATGTACTTGATGTTTGTTTGATGTTCATGGATCCAGTCTGAAAATTTATGAAACGTGGTCCCTGGAAGAAAACAAAAGGTTGTAGCCTTCTGTAGGTTAGCACCTACGTACTAGTATCTCAGCTAGTACAAGAGCTAAGGGGGTTGTAGCTCCTTTCTAGGAGAAGCTGGAGAACAAGAGAGGGTTGTAGCTCTCTGTAGGTTGCATCCTGCGTACTAGTAAAGGACTGCACCAGTATAGTATCATTGTAAAAAGAAGTTTTTAATTGAAAAAGATAGAGACGAATTGCAGCAGGTGGTATTCACCCACATTGGGTTTCCACCTTATATCTTGTGTTCTTGTGTGTGATTGTCTGCATTAATTTTCCTGTTCCTAGTTATTGTTTCTATGGTTCTGACACACAGATTTAAAATCAACATCTAAAGAATAATTAGATTACAAGTCTGTAAGTTATACGTTGTTTTCCTTCACTGAAGTTGCGTATATACGCCAGTTTCTCTAACTAAAGTAGCGTATACAAATCTGTGAAAGAATTGAAAAGAATTGTCTTGATAATACTGATTCACCCCCCCTTTCAGTATTATTTCCAGCAATTGTTATCAGAGCAGGTCCTTCAGGAAAAGCTTGATCGCTTGAAGGAAGATCTATCATCATGAGCTACTACGAAAAGGAAGCATCTATCAGGCCACTGATTTTTGATGGGAGCAACTTCGTCTATTGGAAGGTAAGAATAATTGCATATCTTCAATCTCTTGGTACAGAAGTTTGGGATATTGTGGAAATAGGATACACATTTCCATCAACAACTCCTACAGATGCAACTGGTAAGAAGCAGTATGAAACAAATGCAAAAGCTGTCAATACTCTATTAGGAAGTCTATCTCAATCAGAATTCATCAAGGTTATGCAGCTCAAAAGTGCAAAAAAAATATGGGACAAGATCGTTCTGAGCTATGAAGGAGATGAACAAGTAAAACGAGCAAAATTACAAACTCTTAGAATTCAATATGAAAGTCTCAGAATGCATAATGATGAAAGTGTGGCTAGCTATTTCCTACGTATAGATGAGATCGTAAATTGTATGAAAAACTTGGGTGAAGAAATAAAAGAGGTTATTGTGTTTAAAAAGGTTCTAAGATCTTAATCTCCCAAGTTTGACTCAAAAGTTTTTGCCGTAGAAGAAAAGAAGAATCTACAGAACCTTACCATGTCACAATTGCACGGAATTCTAACTCCTTACGAAATGAGAAAAGGAGGACCATCAGATAGGAGAGAAGCTACATTCGAGGCTTCAGGAAAAAGAGATTACTATGAGTCAGGACATATGTCAGAAGAAGAGGAAGAATCAAATTTTGTCAAGAACTTTCAATGGGGAACTGGAAAATTCAGAGGTAAGCTGCCTTTCAAATGCTTTGCTTGTGGAAGAGTCGGTCATTATGCTGCAAAATGTCCTCATAAAGATAAACTAGACAAAGGTAAGGTACCTGTTAGATGGAACAGAAAACAGAATGTAAATAAGAAGAGCTATTACACGCATGAAGACAGTGATGGATTGTCAAATAGTGATGAAGATGAACAAGGTAATGATAATAGACTTTTGATGGCTTTTGAAGATGATGATTTCTTGGATGCTATAAATGAAGAAGGTCTTTATCAAGAAATTTATAAACTTAAAGTGTGTTTAGAGGAAAAGAATATGATTATAGATACTCTAACATTCCAACTTACTGAAAACGATAAACACAATGAAGAGTTAGAATGTGAAATTGTGGGACTTAGAAAAGAAATTGAGAAAAAAAAAGCCCTTAATCTCAGATTTGCTAAAGGATCTGAAACTTTAGATGAGATTATCAAAGTGCAGCATTCTCCTCTAATCAAGACAGGTCTCAAATACTCTGAAGAAGCATCTCAAGCTCAGAAGCAAGCGCAGAAGCCATACACCTCCAAAAGTTATCTTGATGCAGCAAGGAGAAGTGAACAAGTTTACAATCGACAGCAAAAGCATAATGTAAATTACCAAGTAAATCGGGGGCAATCTACTTCAATGATGAACAGAAGCTTCAATCGACCAGAGGTAAATCATTCTGGCTCAAGAATGGATGTCAATGGAAACTACAGTCATATGGTTGGTAGATTTGATAATCACAGGAATTTCTTCAATGGCCAATGTTTCTTTTGTCATAACTTTGCTCATAAAGCTGCTCAATGTGTTGCCTATAAGACCATCATGACTAGGGAAGCTCAAAAATAAAGGAGTATGACAGGAATCATGAAAAGGACCTACAATAACTTCTTTTCTCTTGAAAATGAAATAGAATGTTCTATCTGTAACAATTTTGGTCATGAAGACTCTGAATGTAGAAGCAGGTTTCGGGAGACAACTCAGAAGGAGCCAGCTCCATTGAATTCCAAAACATGGAAAAATAAAGAACTGCAACCAGAAAGATGTTGGATAGCCTTATATGTGGAAGGACAAGAAAATCAATGGTACATTGACAGTGGATGCTCAAAACATATGACAGGTGATAAAGAAAAACTTCAGTCATATACTACCTTAGAAAGGGAAAAGAAGGTCTCATTTGGAAATGACACCCCTGCATTCATAAAAGGTAAAGGTTCTGCTCATTTGAAAAAGAAGGTCAACGCTGGAAATGTTATGTATGTTGATGGCTTAAAGCATAATCTATTAAGTGGCAGTCAAATGTGCGATCAAGGAACTGAGGTAATATTTCGATCAAATGGATGTATTGTCCGTGAGCTTGACACAGGAAAAACAGTGATCAAAGGCATAAGAACTCCAAATAACTTATACATATTCAAAGAAGGAGAACAACAATGCTATCTAAGCAAGAATGATGAACACTGGATATGGCACAGAAGATTGGGGCATCTTAGCTTCTCTCAGATAAGGAAGGCATGCAAATATCAAGCAGTTCGTGATCTTCCTGACATCAGAATTACAGACAATACAATATGCAAATCATGTTAATTTGGTAAGCAAACCAAAACTAATTTCCCTGAGAAGGAAGGATCAGCTAGCAGGCCACTTGAACTGGTCCACACCGATATATGTGGTCCAACTAGGAAGAGGTCACCTCGAGGAGAAGAGTATTATTGTTCATTGACGACTTTTCAAGGATGTGTTGGATAGGACTCATGAAGTATAAAGATGAAGCTTTCAAAAAGTTCAAGTCATTCAAAGCTTTGGTTGGAAACAAATCAGATCGCAGAATCAAATGCCTCAGATCTGATTGAGGAGGGGAATTTACCTCAGATGATTTTTTCAATTTTTGTGAAGAACATGGAATAAGAAGAGAATTCTCTGCTGCGAGGACTCCTCAGCAAAATGGAGTAGTGGAAAGGATGAACAGAATGGTTCAACAAATGGCTCGTGCTATGCCTGATGATTCTGGAACTCCCGCAACCTTCTGAGGTGAAGCCGCATTTGCCGTTGTTACTATTCTCAACAAGACAAACATCCGGGTAAACAGCACTCAAACTCCTCATGAACTTTGGTACGGTAAGACTCCCACGGTAAAATACTTCAAACTTTTTGGAAGCAAATGCTACATTAAAAGGACTGATGAAAATCTTGGCAAGTTTGAACCTAGAGCAGATGAAGGCATTTTACTTGGCTACTCTCCCCACAACAAAGCTTACAAATGTTACAATAAAAGCTTTGGTAAAATTGTTGAAAGCATTGATGTATGGTTGATGAAGAAGTAAACACTCCTAGGCAGGTAAAATCTGAAGATTTCAAAGATGGCGAAGACTATCTGTCAACACCAAATCAGATTCATGACGAAGAAGAAATACATGAGGCACCAGAAGAACAGATAAGGATAGAAGAAAAAACTCCATCCAGATACATTCAGAAGAATCATCCAAAATCTCAAATTTTGGGGCAGAAAGAGGCAGGTGTACAAACAAGAAGAACCATTTCGGAAGCTTCAAGCTATCTAGCATTGCTCTCCTCCACTGAACCACAAAATGTAAGAAAGGCTTGCAAAGATGAATGCTGGGTCAAGGCCATGGAGGAAGAACTCGAGCAGATTGAAAAGAAAAACACTTGGGAGTTGGTTCCTAGACCAAAAGATAAGAATATCATAGGGACAAAATGGATTTTCAAAAATAAGCTGAATGAAAATGGGGATGTGGTTAGAAACAAAGCAAGACCTGTTTGTAAAGGATATGCGCAACAAGAAGGCATAGACTTTGAAGAAACGTTTGCACTAGTTGCCAAACTTGAGGCTATAAGAATGTTCCTTGCTCTTTCTAGCTTTCAGAAGTTCAAAGTATTTCATATGGACGTAAAATCTGCCTTTCTGAATGGAGACTTGGATGAAGAAGTATATATTGAGCAACCAGATGGGTTTATCCTTGGAAATGATCCAAAACTTGTATGCAGACTCAAAAAGGCTCTCTATGGTCTTAAACAAGCTCCAAGGGCTTGGAACTATCGGTTGGATAAGTATCTCCATCAACAAGGTTTTGTAAAAGGATCAACAGATAACAATCTATATGTAAAAATTGACAATGATAAGTTGCTACTACTTGTTGTATATGTTAATGATATCATTTTTGGTAGCAATGAGGAAGACATGAGTCAAAACTTTGCCTTGGTGATGCAAAAAGAATTTGAAATGTCCCTGCTTGGTGAGCTCACATATTTTCTTGGTTTACAAGTCCAACAAAACAAAGACGACATTTTTTTATCACAAACCAAGTATCTCAAACAGATCTTGAAGAAATATGGGATGGAGGAGTCAAAACCACTGTGTACCCCTATGGTAGCAGGATGTAGTCTCAGCGCAAATGATGAGTCAGCAGCAGTTCATCAACCAACCTATATATCCATGATTGATAGTCTACTCTATCTAATAGGAATGCGACCAGACATTATGCATGTAGTGGGAATAGTTGGAAGGTTTCAGGCAAACCCAAAGGAAACTCATCTTCAAGCAGTAAAGAGAATTTTTAAGTATCTTCAAGGAACTCAAAACTATGGCCTATGGTATCCCAGAGGTACAGATGTCACACTTCATGCATATACAGATGCAGATTGGGCAGGGAGCGTGGATGATAGAAAAAGCACTAGTGGTGGTGAATTCTTTATGGGGTCCATATTAGTATCCTGGTTCAGCAAGAAACGGAGCTCAATTGCATTATCTATGGCTGAAGCAGAATATGTGGCTGTTGCATCTTGCTGCACACAACTCCTTTGGATGATGCAAACATTGCAAGATCTTCAAATCACTTGTACTCCACCTATCTCCATTTATTGTGATAATACAAGTGCAATCAACATTTCAAAGAATCCTGTCATGCATTCAAAGACCAAGCACATACCTATTAAATATCATTTTCTCCGGGAACAAGTGCTTAAACAAAAGGTCAAATTGGAATATGTTCCCTCCAAGGAACAAGCTGTTGATATACTCACCAAACCACTGCCCAGGGAGACATTTGAATATCTCAGATAGAAAATGGAAGTAGTTGATGCATCATCTTGCTGCTAAAACTTTTCTGTTTCAGAGATTAATGGTTGTACGCGAGTTTCACATGGGGTATCCGTGTACATACGCCTGTTTATGAAGATACAATCGCGTATATGTTGGTTTGAAAACATTCTGTGGACCAGGCACTGGATGAAATGAGTCTGATTTGAGTCTGACAGAGACCATCTGGCACAGGTTCAGGGGGAGCATATATTCTTCTAATAATACATTGTTGGCATTATCAATTCCACAATTTGTTGTTGGTTTCAGGTGGAACAGGTGTAGAGGGAGATCATGGTTGTTGGTGTTAATTGTTGATATCTATAATAGTCTTGCTGTAGAAATTTCGTCTCTATGTCTTGTATTCTCTTTCTTATCAAGGTCATGTAACAGCCTATCTTGTTTTCCCCACTATACCTGGGATGGATGAAGTGATGTTTTTGTTGTGTCATGTGTCAATTCTTGGTGTATCACCACGTGGTTGGGTAGATGAGTCAATTTCCACTTGGTTGGGAGATGGATGCATGTATGAGTCTTTGGTGGTAGGAAGGTCATTTGTAATGTATAAAGTTATGTACCTTCTTGTAGAACATCTTCTTGCAGACCTTTCCTACAGTCAGGGGGAGCTTGGACAGCACAGTAGAGCAGAAAATCCAACTTATACTCAGGGGGAGCATAACCCTTTGCCCTTGATGTCAAAGGGGGCGAATGACTTCGAGTGACTTGGGGTTGCCATCAAGTCCAAAGGGGGATATTGTTGGCATTATGACACAGGTTTGGCTCTATGACATAGGTGTTATCCTTGATGGCAACTCACTCAAATGGCAGATCACAGTGCAGGCTCTCAAAATAAAAGAAAATGAGGTATACGTAGGTTCCTTTTAACAAATTCGCATATACACGTGGGATTACCGATCAAAAGGTGCGTATATGTATGCATGCACTTTCATGCAAAGAAAAGCGCGTACATGTGGGAAAACTCGTGTTTGGTCCCTGGTATTTAGTCCGATATATTTGAACCTATGGTTTTGGTCCTTGGTATTGCATCCAAAGTGTTGAACACAGGTATTGGGTCCCTAGTATTGGTTCTCAATGGTTTTGGACCATGGTTTGAGTAAGGCCTAAGACTATAAAAAGGAAGGAGATCATTTGGCAAGAGTATCGACTCAAGTATTGAATATCTTATGAAGAGCAAGATCTAGAATCAAGTTATGGTGCATTGCTGGATCTGAACCTAGGAGGGACCTGAGCGCTAAAAGATCGATAATTTCTATCAATGGGTCAAGATCTTAAGGCTTGAATAGTTGTATCATTGTGTGAATTTTGATCTGTTATATTTGGCGCATGATTAGATCTGTAAATCTGATAATTTGGGTATAACTGATGTCTGAATAAATGAAAAGGGTAAATTATCTTTTATAGATCTGTACGTAGGTTCGACACATCAGAGGCGCGTATACACGCCGGTTCAGTCAGTGAAGATAGCGTATACGCTGGTTGGCCTTGTTACGATTGCATATGTACGGAAGTTTCTGCATATGCAAGTAGCGTACGTCTCATGAAATCTGTTTTAGATACTTATGTTTATCGCTGTAGTATTCTGGGTTCAGGATTGGTGTCTGGTTACATTTATTGTTTTATGGGTATAACATACAGAGAAGTGATTGGTTGAATTAGTATTGGTTTGTACAAGAAAATTGGATGTTGGAGTTATACTTGATGTTTGATTGATGTTATTCATGGATCCAGTCTGAAAATTTATGAAACGTGGTCCCTGGAAGAAAAGAGAAGGTTGTAGCCTTCTATAGGTTAGCACCTACATACTAGTACCTCAGCTAGTACAAGAGCAAAGGGGGTTGTAGCTCCCTTCCAGGAGAAGCTGGAGAACAAGAGAATGTTGTAGCCTTCTGTAGGTAGTAGCCTGCGTACTGGTATAAGACTGCACCAGTATAGAATCATTGTAAAAAGAAGTTTCTAATTTAAAGGAAGATAGAGACAAACTGTAGTAGGTGGTTTTCACCCACATTGGGTTTCCACCTTACATCTTGGTGTTCATGTGTGTTGTTTACGTGTGATGATTTGTTCTGGTTTACTGCTCCTGTTTACTGATCATATGGTTAATAATGTTATGATGCACTCATTAAGAAGCAACTAACTAATTTATAAGTTTACTGAATATACGCTGGTTGCATTATACACAGTTGCGTATACACGCAGTTTTCCTTAACTGAAGTAGCGTATATGAATCTGAATAAGGAAATGAAAAAGTTATATTGATTTGATCATACTGATTCACCCCCCACCTCACAGTATTAGTTCCAACAAACCTCAACAACTGACTCTGAACTTGTAGATGATGAGGGTTGAGCCTCGCGAGTAAGACCCTAAGGTAAATATTGTGTTGCGAAGTGGAGCGACGACTAGTGAGGATAAGGGGAAGCAGCTCAAAGAAGGCGAGTGGGTCCACAAAGCACCAGAAAAGGAAACCAGGTTTGATATAGAACACGCAAAAGAAACATTTATGGAAGAGAAGAAAAGTTTCGCTGAGGCCTCTGCCTCAGGGAGTCAGGAGAAATTAGCTAAAGAAATGGACCCGTCCATGATTACCACATTCTTGGAGACCTGCATGAAATTGCTCCGCGATAGCAAGGATGGAAGGGACTACAGGAGCTGATCAATAGGTGTGCTGGCAAGGAAAAATCTATTGATGGACCGCGTGAAGTTAAAAATCTTGGTAAGCATAAGGCAAGGGCTGGACGTGAGATGAGACTCACCGCGCAGATAGGAGAATACGAAATGGACCAAGTTATCTTGGACCTAGGGTCCAACGCGAATGTTTTGCCGAAACAAACATGGGAGAGAATGGGGAGACCTGCGCTACAGTGGTATTTTATTTAGTTAAGGATGGTGAATCAACAGAAAATCATCCCAATGGGGAGGTTGCAGAGGGTTATAGCTGATATGGAAGGCGCGAGTGCACTAGCTGATTTTGAAGTGATAAAGATTGTGGATGACAACAATCCCTACCCCGTGCTCCTTGGGATCGATTGGGCCATTGACATGAATGGGGTAATCAATCTAAAGAAGTGAAAGATGATATTTGAAAAGAAATTGCTCTGCGTAGTGGTGCCACTAGACCCTGTAGAAGGACCGCGCTATACTGAACCAGTCCGTGATTATGAAAGTGATGACGATTTGGACTAGATTTACAAAATAATGATGCGAGATCAGGATTAGGTGAATCTGACAGCAAATGGATATATTGCATGGGATTGCGAGAGCTCCTACACATCATATTTAGATGGAGAAATAGAGCACTGGTAGAATCAATTGCATGAAGTATCTACGCTGCATTGTAATCTGATGACCAAATCGTTGCGCTGTGTATCATCAAAAGTAAGAAATCTTCCTTACTGTGATGACATAACTGATGTTGATCACTTTTTGGATGCATTTGAAAGGGAAGTACCAAAGAAGCATCACTTCCAGGCATATGATTGGGCATTGCGTGCTATGCCTGCAAGATGGTGGGGTACGCACAAGGATAGCTTTTATGATTGGCGCAAATATAGAAAGATGATGAGGGTATGCATTGGTCATTTGAAGATGCCATTAAAAGAAAAGTATGATGGGAGAAATGATCCATGCGACAACTTAGCCAAATGTACTGAAGTATATGGAGTAAAGCCTCAACTAGAGTGGGTCCATTTGTTTTGTCATACCTTGGATGTTATACCAATGAATTGGGACTTGGAGATGGAACTTCGTCGTGGAACCGAAGAATGGGATATTTTGCGCCAAGGATTTTTTATGACGTTTAGTTTTGAGGATGGATTTGAATCTATCGATGAAGCGTTGCATGAGGTTAAGAAAACAATATTCAGGATATTACAGGATCCTCTAGATTCAATTCAACCTGATTGGACTACCCAGCTGAGCCATGTGCTGGAGTGTTGCAATATGACAGTGGAAGAAGAGGACAAAGACCCGAGGAAGGTTAATATTCTAGAGACTAAAGATCACCGCAAAGTTGAAGGACCACAACTACAGAATCTAGACATAACTGAGCCACTCACAACCAGACAAGTGAACATTGGCATGGAGGCAGAGCCAAAGTTTGCAAATATTAGGGATTATTGGGACGATGCGACGCTAGATAAGGTCACCAAACTACTCCGCGAATATCAGGATCTTTTTGCCACAAAGTTTTCAAATTTTTAAGGGATAATAGGAGACCTAGGTGTCATGAAGTTCACCCTAAAACCATACGTGAAACCTATGAAGAAAAGACCTTACCGACTCAATCCGAAGTACAAAGTAAGGGTCCACTTAGATTTAGACAAGATACTCGTGGCGTGTATTCTTGAACCAGTGGAAGAATCTAATTGGGTGAGCCTGATAGTGTTTCAGGAAAAGAGTAGAAGGAAGAAATAAGGATATGCGTAGATCTCAGGAAGTTGAATGATGCATGCATGCATGATCCCTTCCCAACACTATTCACCAATTAGGTCCTGGATAATGTTTGTGGCTAAGAAGCATATTCCTTCATTAATGGGTTCTCTGGTTAACATCAGATCAAGATCACGTTAGAGGATAGAAGTAAGATGACCTTCGAAAATGAATGGGGATGCTTCCAGTATATGGTGACACCTTTTGGGTTGAAGAACGCGTCGACGATATTTTCGCGCATAATCATGGCGACGTTCAAGGATTTTCATTCATAAATTTCTGGAAGTATACTTTGACGATTGGATAGTGTTTGGACTGGTAAAGCACCATGTGGCAAGTCTGCACTTTATGCTAGATACATGTCAAACATACCAGATTGTGCTTAATCTAAAGAAATGTTTGTCTTGTCTTCCTTTTGGGATCTTTCTTGGCCATGTGGTATGCAGACAGGGCTTGATGGTAGACCCAGTGAAGATCAAGGTGATAATCAATTTGGAGGTGCCAAGGAGTGTGAAATAGCTGTGCACAACACTAGGGAATATAGGATACTATAGGAGATTCATCAAGAGCTATGCCCATATCACCGCGCAATGGAAAAACTGCTAAAGAAGGATGTGACATTCTATTGGAATGAAGAATGCTACGAGAGCTTGGATGTGCTAAAGGACAAAATGGTCACCGAGTTGATCCTAGCCTTCCCATATTAGAAGAAGGAATTTCATGTGCTGGGAGCAGTTTTGACATAGGCCAGTGAAGGGGACTGGGATCATCCTATAGTGTTCGCAAGTAGGAATTTGTCCAAAGCTGAGAAAAATTATTCCATGATAGAGTGCAAAGGATTAGCTATGGTGTATGTGCTCCAAAAACTTAGGCATTATCTGTTGGGTGGACAATTTAAGATGTATACAAACCATTCTACATTGAAATACCTGGTCAATAAGCCTGTGTTGCGGGGGACGATATGCAAGTGGCGTTTGTTGTTCCAGGAATATGATTTTGAACACATTGTGAAACCAAGACGATTGACTGCAGGACCTGATCACCTCTCGTGCATTGTAACTGGTGAAGAGCCTACTAATCTGGAGGAAGGATTGCCTAATGTGCAACTGTTTGTGGTGCATGTCGCAGATAGCCACTTTGATGATATTATACACTTCCTGATGGCAGGTACGGCTCCAGAAGGATATATAAGCCAACAGAAGAAGGAACTGGTGTTACGTGCGACAAACCTTTCTTTCATTGCAGGGCACTTATACAAAGTAGGAGCAAATGAAATATTGCAACATTATGTACTAGTGTTTGAACGAAATGACATCCTTGCTAAGGCTCATGGTGGAGCCAAGGGAGGTCATTATGCAAGAAAAGCAACAGTGCAAAAGATTCTACGTCCTGGGTTGTGGTGGCTAACCTTGCATAATGATTCGAAAGTGTGTTGTAGGGCATGTGACACATGCCAAAGGACAGGCAAACCCCATGCAGGGTTGTGCTGGCACTGAATCCGCAGATATCATTACATTCCTTCGAGACGTGGGCCACTGAATTTGTCGAACCGATTCAGCCTCCAGGAAAGAAGACAGGTGCACGGTACATGATCACCATCGCTGAGTACTTTACCAAATCGGTGGAGGCGTAGGCTGTGAAAGACTATACAAGTACTGCAACAACAAAATTTATCTTTGAATACGTGCTGGCAAGGTTTGGTTGCCAAAAACTTTTAATGAGTGATCACGATACACACTTTCTTAATGAGACGATCAGCGCGATGACAAAAAAGTTTCAAGTTTACCATCAAAAAAACATGCCATATCATCTGCAGGCTAATGGGATGGTGGAAGCATTTAATAAGATACTGGAGAGCACACTAACAAAGGTTGGCAATGCTCAATGAAACAACTAGGATGTTCACGTGCCCATGGTACTATGGGATTATAGAATCAATTACAAGAAGTTGACTGGACAAACATCATTCAGAATGGTTTATGGCGTGGAAGCTGTGATGCCGATGGAGTAAATTGTACCTAGTTTTCGCATAGCGGCATTCAAGGGAATGGCAGATCGCGAAGCCCTAGAGGAGAGGCTCGCACAACTAAGAGAGATTGAAGAATATATATTTCTAGCTGGATTCCATCAACACGTTCAAAAGGAGCATGAAAAGGAATGGCACGATCATCACATCAAACTAGACACCTTCAGATGACTACATGATGGAGGCATAGTCTTAGCGCTCCAGGCAGTTAAAAGGAGGCACGAGACTATAAACTACACTACCCAGGCTGGGGAGATGCCCAATTGGGGAACTGCGCACAATGGAGGGATGCCACAATGTCAGTAGAAAAACGCAGCCCAAGAAGGGATCACATAGGGCAGCCAGAAAGTGATCGTTATGGTCACTGTTCATGACTTGATAGTGCGAAAATAGCTAAATTGAGTGGGGGTGGCATTTAAGTCAGAGTTTAAGGGAAAAATCTGTGAAAATCTACCACCAATGTAGAATTTATGAATGAATTTTGGGGGGAACAGTTGGATTGGAATTTGAAAATGCCTATAAATTACCAGTGGCTACCCAGCAAAAAACACTTAGCATTTTGAGAATTAAGGTGTTGACCTCTCAGGGACATATGAATCGTGAATACTTTGAAGCTTTGCTAGCGAGTTCAACGTTTGAGAAGTTACCAAAGGAAATGCGGGAGTTGTTGTCTAGTATCATGTTGGCACTTGCAGAAACCGCGATCTTTGGAGAAGCAATGATAGCTGACGGATCTGCCCCAGAAGTACAATGGCAACTGAGGGATCTGCCCCAGAAGTAGCAATGGCAGTTGAGGGAGTTGCCCCAGATTTTGCGAGCACCGAAGTACCGACAGAAGTGCCTAAATCACCGAGGTCTCCCATGCTGAGGCCTACGTCAACCAAATAGGGTCCAAAAACAAAGAAAGATAAGAAGAAAGTGCCACAGCCGGTGCACGCATCACCCAGAAAGCACCCACAGAAGGAAAATCCCACTGTGCAGGAGAAGAGAAAACTAATTGACATGGAGCCTGAAGAGGATGTTGAATAAATCCATATGGATGAGGAATACATTGATATGGGGGTCGAGGACATTGAAATTGAGGGGTATGATCCTATTTCTCAGTTGCCTGAGTACATTCCTCCACATAGAGGCAAGACAAATGTTCCGAAGGACATTGATGAAAGCAAGGTCACGTTGTATACACCCTTGTTGTCATACAAAATCATCTTTGAAGGACCCGCACCTAGGGCACGTCCCCCATTTAAAATTGGAGGATTGGGATTTTTCTAATACAAAGCGCTTTCCCCACTTAGCGACAGATCAACTCATGCACCGTGTCTTCTATAAAGACTCTGGTGTGACCATGCTGGAGCCAAGAAAGTGGGTAAAAGGGGTGGATAAGGCTGGTATGTTAAGCATGTTGTGGGTACCGCATTACAACCGCATGCCCATAACCATGATAGTGATCAAGCAATTGTTGTGCTCGGTGCACAATGGGTGCCTGTGGCTAGAAGAGCTGATACTGATCACTGACATGCTGATCCATAGGATCACTCAGCTATTGCACGCAGGAGAAAATACAACAATGGAATTTGGCAGAAAGATAGGTGAGTGGAACCTCAGTGAAGCAATGAAGGAGAAATTTAAGCTCACTAAGAAGCTTTGCGGCTACTCTATCACTAGCATAACCAATCCCGCAGTCAAGGTAGCTGCTCAGATCGTGGCAGGAAAGATTATGAGGAAGTGTCGTGCCGATGAAGTGCCGACACTAGTAGTGTCATTAGCGCCCAGTGCGCGGAGGGTGTATAGTTCAACTAGGCACGCTACCTCTACAATTCCTTGCGAATTGGAGAGAGGCGCAGGATCAAAGAAAAATGTTTCACTATGCATGGATGTTGCTTTCCATAGTGTTGGTTGCGTGGGAGTTACTAGAGGATAGTTAGTTTCCTCTAGTCGTGCAAGACCTACCTGAAGCGAGGAAGTTCGCTTCACTCTCGGCTACAAAAGGACCCCCCAAGGGTCAAGGACAACAAGGTATATTCAATCTTGATGGAGATGAATATCCACATGGCCATCAACCACAAGTCACTATTATCACTAATAGTTTATGATCAACTAATAGAATATGTGGAGTTGAAGGCAGACTTCCACTGTGTCTCCATGTGTGCGCTAAAGGATCCTGAATAATAGTGGTATGAACTTCCAAACCTGGCCACAAAGAACATGATCACAATTGTCATCGATCGCTGGTAGGCAGATTGGCACATGACTTCGGACTTGATAGCTGGGTCTAGTAAGTCTGCAGTGAAGCGAAAAAAGGAATAGGTCATGCTGAAGATGGAACAATTGGCCGAGAATTAGAATAAGGAGGATGAGGATAAAACCAAGGTAGAGCATGCTACTGTGAAGAGAAAAGGAGGACAGGAAGAATAAGAGGAGTGCGGCTCTGATAGAAGTTAGAAGTCGCCTTCCCCACAGACAGAGGAGGAAGAACAGGAGTCAGAGCAGGGAGGAGCGAACCCAAAGACTACTCCTTCAGATTAAGTGCATCAAGGAACATGAGAAAGTAGGGTTGCGGAAGGAGTCCAAGGCCAGCAAGACTTTCCTTGATCCAATCACCTTCACTAAAGGTGATTTGAAAAACGTTGGTGATGTGGTGAGGGATTTGACAATGGAACTGCTGTAGCGGTCGAAACATGCCTTAGGCGTCATTCATATGGGTCTGCGTGAGCTACAAATCTAGGCATCACAAGTACAAATTGTTGTGGGACGAAGCAATGTGGTGTCTACTAGTTTGGTGCTTGGTACCTTGGAAGCAGTAGGGATGGTGTGCAAACTGGATCCCTAGGTAATCGCGTTGCTAGAAGGAGCTCTTACTGCAGAAGCAGAATCTAACAAGGCCACTTTCAGCACCCTCAAGGGGGTTGGAGTCAATCTATCCATGCTTCCAAGTGAAGCCCTTCACACTTTGCAGGATGGTGTGATCGCAAAACTTCAGGCCTGCGAACAGCGTGCGTTACACGTTATCAATGAGCAGAGGGTGAACAACGGTCAGATGGCTGCACAAAAGAACTCTGCTATTGATCTCTTTAATGCCATCAAAGACAAGAATGAGCGCATGACCAAGGTAGTGTCAAAGGCATACAGGTATGTCCTAGAACTGTAAATTTCTGAAGATGAGCCAGTGGATGTGCAAATTCGAAAGCTCGTTGCTGGAGTGCACGATGCCAAAGGTTCAGTTTGAACTGAGCCTTAAGATTGCAGAACTTGAGTTGAAAGCCCAATCTTCGACTCTGCTAGAATTTAGAGAGCAGCGCGAGGCAATTGTTAAGGACGTCATTGCAGCTATATATCTAAACGCAGTAAAGGATTGCACTGCGCTCTTTGAGCAGTCACTCAAAGTAGTCACCAGCTTACAGGAGGATCCCAACGTGCAGAGCCTGGAAACAGAGGCGTGAGAACTAGAACAGTGATATGACAAGGTTAAAGTGATGGCATAGACGTCACCACTACCCAAAGGCTAGAAAAGCTACAGGAAGAAAAGGTGTTGAAAGAGTAGGTGGATGCAGCAGAGCATGGGGAAGCATTATTGAAGGCTTGGTTGAAGCCTTGGCTGTAGGATTTAACCTCGTATAGAAATTACCTACATACAAATTTTAAAACACAAAAAATAAACAATGTGAGAGCATAACACATAAAACACATATACACAGAGATTTTCCCCTGGATCCCAAAACTGAGACTACCAGTTTGATTTTTCATTATGTTCCTTTCAATGTTACAATACATATTTATACATGTAAGCATCCAATACCATGGAGCCAAAACCATCGCATCTAAAATCATGGACTAAAAACCATCGTGTCCAAAAACATGTTCGAAAATCATGCACAAAACCATAGGTAGGTCCGCCCAACCTAATATAGGGTCCAAAACAAAATTTTCTGGGGCGCTGCCCTGGACCCGATAGAGTGGGGTTACCCGCACCCCTCAAACCCCCTGTGGCTCCCCCGGCTATGTAATCGACAATCGAAGGGGGGGCTCCACCCCCTTCTAACCCCCTGATTAACTATGTGGGCTAGTCGTGGAAGGAATATAACACAACCCAACATTGGCTAGACAAAGCATATGTGCTTATGGCCACCATCGAAGGCAAATTGGCTAGTCTACAGGAAATGCAATAGAAGGTGCAGGTAGATGGTGCAGGGCCAGTGATGGAGCAGCTGGTCGAGTAGATGAAGCAAGTGGCCACATAGTGCACTGCCGAAGTCGCAGTCGTACAAGTGGAGCTAGGAGGTATTTGCAACAAAATATGCCAAAAGAGTGACTCGAGGGAGATCACCAGATTTGTGTCGGGGCCTTTTGGGAACGGGTCCCCTCGAGACAATTTTTGGTTTAAAAGCCAAAGTTTTGGGGCTAAAGGCCCAAATTTTGTAGTAAAGAATGTAAATTCTCCACATTTTTTTGCCACGGAGTGAAAATATGTAAGCAGTCAAAAAGGGTTTTTCGTCCTTAGTTTAGATAGTTGTGTCGGCTTGATGAGATCCACCCGTGGTCCGTGGACGATGGGGTTGTATAAAAAGGGAATCTTAGAAGAGTCTAAGGCAGTTCAGTTCAAGGAGTCTTGTTATGCTTTTATGCATGGGTCTGTGAGAGCTAAGAGCGAAGAGTCTTTGCGTAGGAAGAGGCTCTGCAGCTGAGTGCATAGAGGCCTAGGGTAGAAGTCTGCTGCTGAGTGCACGAACCTCTACAACTCTATGCACAGAGTAGTCAGAGTTTGTACTAGGAATTTGGATTATCAACAAAGAGAAGTATTTTGATAAGCCCTAAAGGGATTATCGGTTTGTACGAAGGAAGGTTAGGGCATATAACCGATATCGAAACTATATCAAGGTGCGGAAACTTGGTTCCTACATCCCCTCATACTACTTCGGGTGAGACTTCAGTCCATGCTCTATGGATTGATGCTGAAAGGGCCAGTTGTGTAGGGATTTTCTTGGCTGCTTAGCGCTGAACCTGGGTCAGGGCCCATCAAGCCAACAAATGTCTACTAGGGAAAGTGTGAATAGAAAATGCCTACACCAGAATAGCAGGGAGTTATTGATAATGGGTAATTGGAGAGGCAGATCTCAGCTCGGGGGAGAACATAAAGAGGAAGTTTGTGGTTATGAGGTAAACACTCTTCAATCGAAGTCAATTTCTTCATACCAAGTTGTGGGTTAGAAATTATATTTATTGTTGATTTTATATTATAGACTAATCAGGTTCAATTGGAAGGAAATGATAAGTTCTGATGGTAGACATGTATCAAGTAATAAACTATGAAATGAATTTTTCTTTGAAATTAAATTATGCAGAGTATTGAAATTTGGTAGTACTAAGTAAGTTTTGATGGGTTGGAATATTGATGGTGAAGAGTTCTCCATTAACAAAACCCCCATTAAGACACATTTTGTTTAATACATATATTTAGTAGTTGTAATATGTATTGATATATGATTAGAATACTAACAGTGCTACAAAAGCATTATTTATAATTCTGTTTTGACACATGTATTTCATGGTAAGTGAGATAAGGTCCCTGTGCACCTGTAACAAAAATATGCATTGTGCATATAAGTGTTGGTCGCATGATAGACGACTATCTAGCCACAAATTTATGTTAGGTTTTTCAACAACTGTGATTGTAAATGAAACCTAGAGGTGAAACTTGAGCTAACTAACATAGTAGGGTTATCAATATTCGAATTCAAAGGATAAGGTATTAAACAACTTCGAGTAGCATTTTGTAGGTAATGCTTGCGATAACCTGCTTCTCTACTAAAGAAGAGCGCCTTATATATATGTATATATGAATTAAATTGTTACTGAAGTTACATTGGGAAACCTATATAGAAATCGACACCTACTTAATTCAGTAGAAGATATAAATAAACAAAAAATAAGAATAACATATACCTTTGGCCTTTAAATGAGAACTTTGTAACATACCATAGCTTACACTTAACAGAAAGCCAAGAGAAACAATACTAATGACCTCTGTAGGATTAGATGCATTGAATTGTCATTACATGACATGGGAAAGACATTATGAAAAGGGAAAATGAAACATCAAGTAATGGTATACAAAAGTAAAGGGGAGCATCAGAGTTCATAAAAAGTTTAGCCAAATGAAGCTACCTATTTTGGCAAGTAGTTCAACAAATTACCCGTACTATAGAATTAGGATTTTTAGCGAAATGTCAAATCATCTATTCATGCATCGAGAGTTAATCATAAAAAGTAAATACATGTGTGTTTTTTATTAAATCAATACCTTCATGTAGGGCTATAGGGTTGTGTACAAAATGTAAGTATTCAATCCAAGTGAATACAGTAAAACCCAAAACCCAGAATGTGATACTGAAAATAGTACCCACAAGAGTAATATGGTGAAGAAGTTATGATATCCCGTGCATATCATTTTATTCAAGTTAAAATAAAAAAAATGTTCATTTAGATCACAGATATTCACACTAGCAGAGGTTGTTGTAATCACTAAAAATATTTAGGAAAATTATCTAATTGCAAATGCCACAACCTATATAAATATACACAATTCTAACAACTTGAAAAATCAAGCAACAAGAAATGTGAACGCTGGGAGATATCTTAAAAATCTCAGCATAAACACACTGTGGAAATTGTATTAACACAAACGAAAAGAATTGTGCAATAAGTGACATGAACCATTCCAATAGTGAACCATTAATAGTGTTGGTCATGAACACCCATTCAAATTTACATAATGGTGCAACAACATCCTTAGCAACATGATAAACGATTTCACTATAAATATTTAAGAAGACTCAAGAGGAGAGATTAACATGAGACTAGAGTGAAATTAACATTAACCAACAATACGAAAAGGAGGGAAACCCTCAAGACAAAGTAGAATCGAAGCTATCAGGCCAATGTTTGCCATAAGACTGAGAAAACCTAAATATAAACCATCCTCATGCAGAAAAAACACTTCGTTGGCGTCATTCATGATAGAAAACATGCACATAAAGGTAGAGCTAGACAACATTACAATATTGGAGGGTGCCAAGAGAGGAATTAGGCCAAACGCACGAGAATACCCAAGCCTAACAGCAACAACAACATAAATAAGCGGGTTCATACCTATTTTCCAAAAACCCAAAAGAGTATAATAGTGAGATGAATGCTGGAGTGAAATCTCAACACACTAATACCATATTCTGAACATATTAAAAACAAACGTGAGATTTTAATGCACCTGGATGGAGACCATCACCGAGCCAACCAAGGGACCAACAAACCTGAGTGTTTAAGGTCTAAGGTTAGACGAACATCAACGAGTTCCCAAAACCGTTTCTTCCTATGTAAATGTGAGGTCATGGAGGGAAAATATTTACCCAGGGTCTTCGAAAGAAGAACAATGGATAAACGCATGCCATTTCCACTTCAACCATTGATGTTATGGTAACCATGCTCCATTACCTGCACCAAATAGTCAAACAATTAGTATAGTGCAGAGAAACCATTGTAAACCAAAAATATTCTTACCAAATGTGCAGAAAACCCAGTAGGACTCAGTAAGAGAAACCTCAATAAATTGGAGAGGATTACCTGGATGGAAGGAGTAGCCTAAGCATTGAGACGGCGTAGGCCTTTGCCAAATCCTGTCATGAAAATGAAGACACGGGCCACCAACAAGAGGGTGAAAACCCTCGTACCTCAGGCAACATAAAAATACCACAATAACTCAAATAAACCATTGAACCCTCAAATTACCCATTGGACAACTAGATGGGAATGAATATTAATGGAGGGAACGATGTTTGCTACATGAGCAAGAAAATAATCATAGGCACCAAGGCAAAATGACAAGCACAAGAGCAAACAAATGACCCAAATGGAAAGTTTTCTATTGAAAAAGGAGATTTGATATGACCTAGTAAATGAGGAGTTCTTTGGGTAGAGGGGAGGCACAGATCTTCACATGGAGAAGATGACGTGGGTGCACAAGAGTGGAGGCTCAATTGACAATGTAATCGTTGTAAACTGTGACATGAAAATTGCACTTAGTATTTATAAGTAAAAAGAGAAACCAAAATTTATTAGTACAATTTGAATATACTACCTTCATCATAGTGAAATTAAATCAGAACGTTTACACATTACACATTGCAAAGTCCAACAAATAAACTTACTAATTTTAGTTTAATTTTGTAGATATAATTAGAGAAAAATAGACAATATGTAGCATCGCATGCACAACAATTGATGATGGAGTTCACCCCTCCCGCGCTATGTTTTTGGGTCCATGTTACAATGTTGGCCCTTTATATTATATTCTCAAAATGTAAATTACATCAACATACAATGTTAAAACCATAAAAATAATGTTGCCATTGTGTCCCAAAAAACCCCTATGTAGGCTCTCCTTGGGCTCAAAAAGGCTAAAAAATGACCAAGTTAGGCCTTTTTCCCATTTTCTTATTATTTTTCCTCAAATTGACCAAAACTGGCTCACCAGGAAATGGACTTGTCCTTTGCGGTTCTTCCAGGTGACAAATCAGTGTGTTTATGGCGCAATTTCCGTCGCAATATGTGCAAATCGTCGAATGGTTAAAGCGTACACTACAAGAAAAAAGGACGTTGGTGAGGGGTGAAAAATGTCACCATAATCTCATTGGTGATGGCCAAAAGAGCATTCGTGACCAAAAACTGAACATCCCCAAAGGTGGCATCAGCAAAAGTATAGGTGTTATAGTGAAATACAAAGTCCATCACCAATAATGATTTGTAATGACGGATAACGACCGTCACCATTTCATATGAGCAAGGGTGATGGGCCATAGCCTCCGTCACCAAAAACTGAACGTCACCAAAGGTGGCGTCACCAAAAGTATAGGTGTTGTAGTGACATTCAAAGTTCATCACCAATAATGATTTATAATGATGGATAGCGACTGTCACCATTGCATATGAGCAATGGTGACGAACCATATCCTAGGTCACCAAAAATTGAACGTCACCAAAGGTGGTGTCGCCAAAAGTATAGGTGTTATGGTGACATTCAAGGTCTGTCACGAATATTGATTATAATGACAGATAGTGACCGTCACCATTTCATATTAAAAACAATGATTTATAGTGATGGATATTTAATGGTCATCACTATTGGTGCATATATATGGTGACATTCGTTAACCGTCACCAAAATCCGCATTGCCAGAAGTATAGTTGTTTTGGTGACACTCAAGGTCCATCACGAATAATGACTATAATGACAAACAACTACCATCACCATTTCATATCAACAACAACGATTTATGGTTACGAACCTTTGAGGGTCGTCACTATATATGGTGGCGTTTGTTGACTGTCACCATTTCATATTTTTGGTGAGGGTCGAAAAATGTCATCAAAGCTCATTGGTGATGGTCAAAAGAGCCTCCATCACCAAAAATTGATCATCGCCATTCCATATGGATGTCAGGGCACGATGGAATTGAACCACCAATCTCCTGCTTGTAAAGCAACTTCTCTTCCATTGAGCTAGCACCCTTTAAAGAATTATACTTTAAAAATTAGACCTTGAAACTTCATAAATTGTAAATTCTACAACTTTCAATAAATTAATGTCTTGGAAATATTTTACTAAACAAGCAAGACAACATCGAAGTTGCAAGTCCCTACCTAATGGTTATTTAAGTTATGAAAAGTGGGTGGAGGTAAAAATAATTATGTATAAGAGAATCAATATGTTCAGTTGAATACTCAATTAGAAGTGAAACTCTGAAGACATTTATAACCTATAAAATACCTATAACTAGAAAATGCACCAAATATTGCAAAGGAAATGTCATAAGTGGATAGCATATGGAAGAATAGGAGGTAGGGACTTGGAACCCTTGTACATCTTGTCATGACTTAGCACTTGGCACATATTAGCTTGTTTGACATGTCTTTGTACTAATTGGCACGTGTTAGCATGCCCTAGCATTCCCTAACACACCTTGGCAATCATGACCTCACAACTAGCATTACATTTTTCCATGAATTGGGAACCTTACATTCACTAGAACACCTTGGTACTCCCTAGTTGTCATGCCCTCTGTTATCCTCCACAATGTCTCAAGTTGATGAGGAGATCGACGGAGGTAACAAAAGGCCAAGCTTTTATTCTGGTAGCCATCCCTACCAAACCAGAGAGAGCTCTCTCTATGAAATCACAACCAAGAGATGACTGGGATGTAAAGGATTTTAGGCTAGATAGCTAGGCTCAGGTGGGTTTTTTGAAAATTTAGGGACTTGGAACTATGTCCACCGATATCTTGTTTGGTAGGGACTTTGTTAAGGAGGAAGGGACTTGGAACTCTGTCTAGGATAAAGCACCTAACATGCATGATAGAAGCTCCCTAGAATAGAGTAGCTCCTACCTAGAAGAGTGTCCCCTGCTAAAAATATAGAACCCTTCTCTACTATGCACTTTTCTTAAAGATAAATCTATGCATAAAATAATACTAAGAAAAACACCTAAATTAAGAAAAGTAAGCATCTAAGTCAAACTATAAAAGTTTACTAAATATGGCTCTATATAAGTTTGGGAAACAATAGACAAGCATACTTGCATACAACCACCATAAGATGCCTAAAATCGATGTGCTTCTTTTATTGTTGCTATACCTTCACAGAAAAACTAGAATCTGTAGCATGTACCCCAAGGATGTATGCATCTGTTAAAGGTGTAGATTGAAAGGATATGCTGATATGAAGTCCTATTGAAGGAGAAGCACCTTAAAAACAACAGATAAAGTCTACTGTGAATTCAACCCATTTGCACACAGACCAAGGTTGCTACTAGATACACTTCTCCGCTAAATGGAAATTGCAATGTATTATAGTGTTGCTGAAGAAAAAACACCTTTAGTGCAACACATATAAAACTCTAACAAATATTTGAAATGACAGATTTGGGCATAATTTATTATTGTTTAGGAGTGTTAGTATAGAAAATGCAAGGTAGCATGTTGTGTCTTTATGTCACAGGCCAAGGATGCAAAGATTACAGGTTGATTACAGGTTGTTTTGAAATTGGAATGGAATTATCCTTGTGCAGGTTCTAATCTAGTGGGTATAAATTTAAATAAGAAAGTGATAGTTATGGGGTTTGAATTGTCTCACAATTCATGAAAATCCCCAAATTTGTTCTCTAGAAAGAAACAAAACAAGTCATCAAGTTTATGGAAAGGAACACCCTATTCGCAGGAAGATAACTTGAAATTTGTAGATTTTAACCTCGTATAGAAATTACCTACATACGAATTCTGAAACAAAGAAAATAAACAATGTGAGAGCATACCACATAAAACACATATACACAGAGATTTCCCCCTGGATCCCAAAACCGAGACTGCCAGCTTGATTTTTCATTATGTTCCTTTCAATGTTACAATACATATTTATACATGCCGAAGCATTCAATACCATGGACCGAAAACCATCGCGTCCAAAACCAGTGCGAAAATCATGCACCAAACCATAGGTAGGTCCGCCAATCTAATATGGTGTGCAAAAACAAAATTTCCAGGTCTCCTGGACTCCAATAGAGTGGGGTTACCTGCACCCCTCAAACCCCCTATGACCCCCCCCCCAGCACGCGCTACGCAATCAGCGCAACGAAGGGGGGGCTCTGCCCCCCTTCTAACACCTCAGTTAACTATCCGAGCTAGTTGTGGAAAGAATGTAACACAACCCAACATTCTCCCACTTGTTGTTTTCTTTCCATAGGGGGCCACAAGAGAGCTTAGTCATTTATCCAGCCCTACAACGCCCATTGTTTCTATACACCAGAGAACTTCTCAGAGCTCACATATTTTGTCAATGCATTTGCAGTATTCTTCAAAGTGTCCACTTTTACCAGCAACACCTTTTTGTCTTCTATCATATCCCTCACAAAGTGATACTG